>JBBPSW010000191.1:0-15952 GCA_038093775.1 Butyriboletus pseudospeciosus | reverse complement strand
TATACTGAGTCTGAAATGTGAATTGAATCGATTGGGGTTAGCTTCTCCATTTGGAACCTGGGATGCTGAATCTTCATAACTGTGACATGCTCTGAGAGTTATGTCTCTGTTCCAACACTGCCCTATACCCAAAGCTTTCTGCTCACCACATCCACCATGGTATCATTGGTATCAATGCTTTCATTCTACTCTGTGGTATCAAGGCATTCCAGCTCTTGAATATGCAGGCCCTGGGCCTGAAGAAGCCTTGCACTCAGTGGTTGATCAAAGAGGCACATCTGATGCTTGATCTCCTGATTGCATAGAGTTCAAGGATCAGACAGTCTGCATCATTTCCCCAGGCAGTACAGTAACCTCAAAAATAATGGAATGCAAGGAATGGGGACAATGGGAGCACACAGCTAGATAGAGCATCTCAGTTGTGTGTGGGGCAAACGGACTAGATTAGTTACCTAGATAGAGCATCTATGTATGTGGTAAGTAATTAGTTGGGTACAGTAAAAAGGAAAAGCTCATCTCAGTTGTGTGCAGGGCAAATGGACTGAGGTAGCAGCTATCACTCATTGTGCTATATACTCGGGGCTATAAGTACTTGGATGAAAAAGGGAATATGCAGAATGTAGGGCCTGTTACAATTTTCCTTCTCTTTCATCGTATCATCCTTTTCTCTGAATACTCCTACTGTTGTACATGGAGAACCACCTACACCTCCAACACGAGTTACCTACTCTTAGTTACTGTGGACTCTATTTCATTTCGCCTTCTCGACTGACTCATTTCTTATCTTTCATCTCCACTTGTTCTATGATCTTCCTCTTTGTTCCTTTCCTTTCCTAGCTTGGTCCATGTGCATCACTCTTCCCTATAAATAGTTCACCGATTAGTTCTTGTACTTCATTCTCAATCTTACCTCGCAATACTAGTGTCTTGAATCTGGAATCATCCTCGAGTCATTGAACCCTTGAAGTGTCCATTGACACAACGACCTTCGAGCCTAGTTTCCAAATCCAGGAAAGTTATGCTCTCAGGAAGTCAGTCTCCTCGTGAGCATCGCCTTGTGAGATAATGAGTAGACAGATTCCACCTTTGTATGCTACATGTAACAAAAGATCGAGAATAACCTTGGTCCCACCTCTTTAGGTGTAGGACCCCTCCCCTGCCACAATGAGTTCCCAACGACGCATCCAAGTCCCCAATGACCCACAGAGTGACATAGAAGTTGACTCTCCCCCTCGAACTGCATCTAGCACACCACAGCCCTTTGTTGGACCCAGCGCACTTAATCTCTTCACAAGACCAAGCCTCCCATTCCCTCCAAGTCCCACCCCAGCACCACTGAAGGTCCCGATCAATCCCAGACCCCCAGCACCAAAGATGTCATCTCGTGCCACTGAGTTGAAGGCAGCCCTCCCTGCCGACTTTTCCGGAAAGACTGACAATGCCCCCCAATAGATCAAAGCCATGAAGGCTTACTTCGCATTGAACTCCATCCTATACTCCACCGATGAAGGAAAGGTCACCATGACTCTGAACAAGATGAGTGAAGGATGAGGAGCATCCTTTGCCAAAATGTGATACAACAAACTCACCAATCCCCTTGTCGATGCCAGAGAAAAGACCTTCAACAAGTTTGCCGAAAACTTTGAGACCACCTTCTACCCCTTCGACACCAAGGCCACTGCTCGTCTAGACCTATCTAAACTCGTCCAGAAATCCTCCAAGGGTCCCAATGGAACCACAAATGATGGGTTTCAACAATATGTCACAGACTTCCAGAACCTGTCCAGCAAAGCAGGAATCACCGACAACATCACCCTCATTGATCAATTCTCCCCAAGGCTTGATCAACGAATTGCTACAATGATCCTCTCTATGTCCCCTATCCCCAACACCATCAACAAGTGGATTGAATGAGCAAAGACATTCCATGCTCAAAAGATGAGGATCCAAGCCCTGAGGAGTGGACGATTCCAACCCTCGTCCTTCCACCCTGCTCCAAAGGACCCCAATGTTATGGACGTTGACAGTGCCACCTTGTCTAAACTCACCCCCCCCAAATGAGCCCAATGCATTTGAGAAGGGCTCTGCTTCTGCTGCTGAAAGAAGGGACACAACTCCTCCAACTGCCGAAACCCATTCCCACGACCTGGCTCATCCTCCGCCCCTCCCCCAAGACAAAACATTCAAAACACTGAAACAACTCCCCCTCCTCTGTCACCCAAGGAGACTCCCACCCTGTCCAAGTTAGACCAGTATATCAACTCCCTGAAGACCTCTGGGAAAAGCAACTCTGACATCTTCTCTGTCCTGAAGATGTGTTATGAAGAACCTCCCGAAGAGATCACCACCATCTATGCCCCTGGAATCGAAAGAGCACAGGATTTTTAAGAAGGGAAGCCGCATCGATGTCTCCTTTCCTCATGTTAAACCATGTACTTGTAGCACCAACTAGCAATCGAACCATGCGTCTCCCAGTCGTGCTACATGGAATAAAACAAAACATCGACACCACCGCCCTCATCGATTCCGGAGCAACAGGAAACTTCCTTGACCCTCGTCTTCTTCCCAAAGGAATCTTCAAACTCTCCCCAGTCGCTTCCCTGGTCATTGCTTACAACGTTGATGGAACTCCTAATGCCAAAGGAACTATCAAATGGACCACCGCCATCTCCTTTTCTTCTGGACCATTCTCCGATTCTGTAAGATTCATGGTCGTCCACCTCTCCCACCCCCAGATAATCCTCGGGATGCCCTGGCTGTGAAAGTGGAATCCCTGCATTGACTGGTCCACTTTCTCCATCAATCTCCTCCCCTCTTGATCCCTGCATAATCCATTTTGCCCTACCACCAAATCCTTCGAAAATATCAATAAGATCACTATATTCACTGAACTTGCCCTTACTGAGAAACCCAAGGAAACTTCTCTTCCAGCCTTCTGCTCCAACTTCGCTGATGTCTTCGCTGAGAAAATCCACAACCAACTTCCCCCTCATCGATCTTACGACCATACCATTGAACTGAGGGATACCTTTGTACCCAAGATAGCTAAGGTATATCCCCTCAATCCAGCGGAGAAAGAAGTGTGCAAAGCCTTTGTAGAAGAATACCTCAAGACTGGTCACATTGTCCCCTCCAAGTCCCCCCAAGCTGCCCCATTCTTTTTTGTTCCCAAGAAGGACGGATCTCTTCGACCTTGCCAGGATTACCACTATCTCAACAGTCACATGGTTCGGAATGCCTACCCTCTCCCTCTTATCATGGAACTTGTGGATGACATGAAGGACTCCACTTACTTCACCAAGTTCGACATCAGGTGGGGATACAACAATATCCAGATCAAGGAAGAGGATCAGTGGAAAGGAGCGTTCATCACCCTCCTCAGTCTATTCAAACCAACAGTAATGTTCTTTGGTTTTTGCAATGGCCCTGCCACTTTCCAAGGGTTCATGAACCATACCTTTGCTGACATGATCACTGAACAATGGCTGAAGATCTACATTGACGACCTTGGCATTCACACCAATGGTCCTCTCTCCCTCCATCACGAACGGACTCGATGCATTCTCCAATGACTCCAAGAGCATCATCTTTCCCTCAAACTCTCAAAGTGTTCATTCGACTCCTCAATCATGGAATACCTCGGCATGATCATCAGAGAAGGACAAGTCCGCATGGATCCCACCAAGCTCTCAGCCATTGCCTCCTGGAAATCCCCCACCTTGGTCAAAGGCATTCATTCCTTCCTTGGTTTCGCCAACTTTTATCGAAAGTTTATCTCCAACTACTCCAACATCGTCACCCCTCTAACCTTCCTTACTAAAAAGGATCAACCCTGGACTTGGAGCCCTCTCCAACAATGCACCTTCAATACCCTTTGACAAATCTTCTCCTCTGCTCCAGTTCTTTCCATCCCTGACACCTCCTGTCCCTTTTCCATTATGACGGATGCTTCCCTCCTTGCTGCTGGTGCCGTCTTAATGCAGAAGGATGCTAATGGAGACCTCCATCCATGCGCATACTTTTTGAAGACCTTCTCCTTGGCTGAACACAACTATGACATCTACAACTGGGAACTGCTTGCCATCATCCTCGCCCTCTTGGAATGGAAACATTACCTTCAAGGAACCACTTTCCCCATATCCATTATCACCGACCACAAAAATCTCTTTTATATCAAAGATCCTCATAAACTCTCCCATTGACAAGCCTGTTGGGCCCTTTTCCTCCAAGACTTTCACATTGAATGGGTCGTCACCCCTGGTTCTCATATGGGACCTGCAGATGCTCTCTCTCGAAAAGACTCCCCAGACACTTCCACTGATAATTCTGACTCCTCCATTGTTCCTGACCCAGTTATTATCAATGCTCTTGATCTTGCTCTTGCTACATCAATTTCGTCTTCCACTTCTTTGGACCCCTTTGTCCTTTGCGTTCTTTCTGCTCTAAAACAGGGCTCCCCCTTATTTTCTCATGCTGCCCTTTCTGACTGGTCTTTTGATAATGGTCACCTTTATTTCAAGGGGCACATGTTTGTTCCTCTGCCTTCCCATTCTGCCCTTCTTCACGCTATTCATTTTTCACCACTTTCTGGGCATATGGGCATCTTTCGCACCAAATCCATTCTCGAACACGACTACTGGTGGCCCAGCCTTTCTTCTTTTGTCAAGAATTTTATTGACGGGTGTGCCATCTGTCAACAAAACAAGGTTAATACCCACCCCACCGTCCCACTGCTAACTCCTATTCCTTCAACTACCGTACTCCCGTTTAAACAACTCTCTGTTGATCTCATCACCTCCCTCCCTCCCTTGGCAGGCCATGATTCTATCATGGTCGTAGTCAACCATGGCCTTACAAAGGGGGTAATCCTCATCCCTTGTTCCAAGACCATTGACGCTGTCGGAGTCACTCAGATATTTTTCGATTCAATCTTCAAACAGTTTGGTCTCCATGACACTCTCATCTCTGATTGTGGACCTCAATTTGCCTCTGCCCTTACCAGAGAGCTTGCTCGTCTTCTGAAATATGACGTCCGACTCTCCACCACTTACCACCCTCAGATGGATGGACAGACCGAATGAACCAATCAAGAGTTAGAAACTTATCTACGGATCTTTTGTGCCAACAACCCGTCATCTTGGGCTCATTTCCTCACTTCCACCAAATTCCACCACAACTCTGCCCCACACAGCTCCACCAAGAGATCCCCATTTTCCCTTCTATATGGATATGAACCACGTTCCTACCCTCCTATTGGAAAGACTTTTATCCCTATCCTCGAGAACTGACTCTCTCTCCTTGAAGAAGCTAGGAAGGAAGCCCTGGCTGCCCATGAATCTGCCCGAAAGATCATGTCCTCACGATCTTCCTAAAGGTTTTCTCCATGGAAAGTAGGAGATAAGGTGTGGCTTGAGGCAACTAACCTCTGTCTTAAACTTCCTTCTTGGAAGCTAGCACCCAAATGAATGGGCCCCTTCGAAATCATTTGCGTCTTATCTCTCCTTATCTATCAACTCTGTCTTTCTTGTACCTGAAAGATATATGATATCTTCCACACCTCCCTCTTATCATTCTATTGCTCCACAGAAACCCATGGTTCTTTCTTCTTTGAACCTCCACCTGATGTTATCAATGATGATAAAGAATATGAAGTGGAAGCCATCTTAGCTCACAAGGGCCCTGCTTCTCACTGAAAGTTCCTGACCTCATGGAAAGGATATTCTTTGGCCGAAAATACCTGGGAACCAGAAAGTAATCTCCGCCATGCATCTCAGATTCTTTCTACCTATAAAAGGACTCACACACTATAAGAATGGAGATGCTTCCCCAGTCATTTCTGGTTCTCCTAGAACGAGTCAACCGAGCTCTCATCCAAGCTCATCTCCAAGTCCAATACCCAGACCTCGACATCCCCAAGCATGCCTCAGAACACTCTTGCTTTTGCAAGATAGATTATTGTCCCTATCACCACGAGTGGTAAAGGAACTCCATGTCTTTCCTTTCCTCTGCTGTTGCCTCTTCCTCCCTATCTACCCCATCCTCGCCTCTTCGTAACCGCAATGTCTACCCTATGTTCCTTCTGACTCATGCAGCCCACCTCCTATATTCCGCCGTTCTCGATACCCCTGCCATTCTGTTTACCTTAGAGGATGATCCCTTATTCCGAGCTGATGAAATCACTCATGAGTTGATCTGCCTCTTTCATGGTCTCGCCCATGCTCAATGACTCCAATCTTCTTATGATTCCCCTCTCCGTTTCACCCTGGGAGCCTTACCCAATCACGAACTTACCATCCTTCATGCACACAGCTTCGCCAATTTCATTCAAAACCTCTCCCCAACTACTATTTATCCCACCTTTTGTTGTATTTTCCTTTCCCTTCCTCAGGAACAATGCGATGCATACATCGAACGTGTTGATTAGTTCCTCCTCATTACCCCTCAGACTGTCCCACTCCCTGTTCCTCCCCTGTTATCCACCAGGCTATCCTCTCCCCCTCTATCCGAGACATCCATGGCTGTTGAAAACTCATCCGACGATGAATACGAAGTCCCAACCATTCCCATCCCCACTGATGCAGCACAGATGATCCCCTTATCTAACAGGAATCTAGTGCTCTCTTCCCCCACCCGCATTATGCCATATTCAGAATGACTTCACAATCATCCTGCCTCACCCAACACCACCTGCTTTCATTGCCATCATCTGGGTCACTATCATGAGGAATGTCCTGAATATGTTTGTCCCCATTGTCACCTTGCCGCCCCAGGCCATCCAGCTCACCAATGTCTTACTCTCCAATGCGACTTCTGTCACAATTGGGAACATTCAGAACGAGTTTGTCCCCACCATAATTGTGGCATATGCTCTCAGGCTGGCCACATCATTAGCAACTGTCCATTTAAATGTCTTTCCCCATCCCAGGCAGCCTCTATTTACGGATAAATCTCTGGACCCTCTGCCTAGTCCCTGGCCAGAACGGGGACTACTTGTTGAACCTGGGGTTTGACTGTACAAAGGGGGTAATGTTACAATTTTCATCCTTTATCATTGAGTCATCCTTTTCTCTGAATACCTTTACCGTTGTACCTGGAGAACCACTCACATTTCTAACACAAATTACCTTCTTCTTGTCAACATGGACTCCATTTCATTTCGTCTTCTTGATTGACTCTGTTTTTCCTTATCATTCTATGACCTTCCTCCACATTCGATTCCTTTCCTGGCTTGGTCTGTGCACTTCTCCCTTCCCTATAAATAGTCTGCCTAGTTACCCTTGTACTCTATTCTTGATCTTCGCAATACTAGCGTCTTATATCTGGAATCACCTCTGAGCCTCCGAGTCCTTGAGTGTCTGTTGACACTATCACCTTTGAGCCTAGTCCATAGAATCCAGGAACGTTACGCTCTCAGGACGTTGGCCTCCTTGTGAGCATCACCCTGATAGATAACTAGTAGTTGGATTCCATCTTTGTATGCTACGCATAACAAAAAACAAGGCAGATTTTTCCTTCATCGATGATCCATCAGATGAAGTGAAAATGTATGTCAATGTATTTGGTGCATGTGTGATATTGGTGGTCAGTGGTGAGTGCAATAGCAGATTTGTTGTCTGAGAAAAGTGTCGTTGGTTCTGTGAGCTTGACAAATGTCTCAGCAATCAAGGACCAGAGCCAAAGAGCCTCCTTGGCTGCGTGGGTAGCACCGACGTATTTGCTTTCAGTTGTAGAAAGCGAAACAATCTCTTGTTGCTTCGAGCTCCACAATACTGCACCTCCGTCGATAAGGAAGGCATATCCAGATACTGCGCGGCAGTCCTTGATGACACTGCTGTCGGCATCTGTATAGCTGGCAATTCCTCTGTCTCCCCCTCCATACATTAACTGTAGGCCCTTGGTTCTGAGCAAGTAGTGGTAGATTCACTTCATAGCATCCCAATGTGCCTGTCCATAGTTAGATGAAAAATGAGATACTTGCAAGATGGCATATGAGATGTCTGGCCTGGTTCCTAGTGCCACATACATCAGTGAGCCAACAGCTTCTTGGTATGGGATATGCTGCATGGTGGCATGTTTGGTGGGGGTAGACAGTGACTGGGTGGCACTAAGTTTGGTGCTTGGTGAAACACCAAGCTCACTAGGAGATGATGTATCTTGGACAGGGGCACTAGTGCTAGGGACACTAGGACCTAAAGATCACAGCTGGTATGAGTGAGGATGGGAGAAAACCAAGAGGACAAAACTGAGGTCCTTTGGCGGCGACTTGGGCCTTTATATACTACTCAGGGGTTTACACTTATGTACACTAGATCTGTTACAGATGCTCTATTTTTCCCTTCATTTTCCCTATTTTTCCTGATTTTATCTGAGTGATTTCGCATTTAGCCCCTATCTTTAACCCCTATCACCCGAACACCTAAATGCTCCTCCCTCATAGCGATCCAGACCTTTGCCTCATGGACAAACCAGTGCAGCCTCATGTTCTCCTCATGTTCCACTCTACATCCTCACCTGTGTCTTATCTTTGCTGCCACTTTAATCTCCTTCACCTCATGTATGTTTCATATTTGCCTCATGGCTTTATCTATGACTCATCCTCCTCATGTCCCTCATTACCACCTGCCTCAAGGCAAGGCAGTACTGATCCATGCCTCCTCCTCATGTTCATCATAGCTACACACAGGATATCTCTTAGATCTAGTGTACACAAGTGTAAACCCCTGAGTAGTATATAAAGGCCCAAGTCGCTGCCAGAGGACCTCAGTTTTGTCCTCTTGGTTTTCTCCCATTCTCACTCATACCAGCTGTGATCTCTAGGTCCTAGTGTCCCTAGCACTAGTGCCCCTATCCAGATACATTATCTCCTAGTGAGCTTGGTGTTTCATTAGGACAAAACTCTTTAACTGTCCTTTGGCCCTCCCAGCCGAACTACAGGAGACGAATGCGTCATCTAAACCCCGTGCACAGTAACCCTAGTACTGTACCCAAAGAGTAGGATCCTTCCCCTCCCAGTATTGAGGAGTTGAGATGAGTTACTGACACCCCTGATGATCAGTGTCTATCAAGAGAGAAGAAACCCCCTATGCCCCTCTTGCTTTCTTCACTGAAGAATCAGAGGCAGATATCAAATTGGAGACTGAGAGTAGTGTTGAGTTTATAGATGAACTAGTAAACATATGCCTCAGAGACCACATTGCAGCCTACAAGGAAGCTGCCGAACGGAACGTTAGGAGATCAGAAAGCTGCCTAAGTTCTTATGTAACAAGAAGCCCTGCTCAGAGATACTCGCCATATTGGGCAGTATCCTCAACGTATCACCCAAGCACCCCTGTCTGTTCACCTACACTATTAGCCCAACCTGTCAACTGGGAACAAATTCACGCCATTGATTCTCACGCCTCCCACCACACCTCTGCCAGTATTGAACGGTCTGACTCTACTCTTGTTGAACCTCTCAATTATCATTTACATCGAGCATTTATCCCATCCGAACTCTCGGATTTTATTCAACAAGCAATACGAGTGGGCATTCATGAGGAGAGAAGGAGACACGAGATTCAGGAGATTAGACATCAGGTCCACACAGCTTGAGACCGTATCGAGGAACAACTACGTTTGGAGGAGAGATCTCCATCCCCTTTATCTTCTGATTCTGAGTTTGATAATTTCCCCCCTTGCTGGTACTGGTGTACTTGTCATCACAGCCCTTTCCACATCTCTTCTCTTCGACCCCAAAAGGCACTTAGGCCACCTCTTTGTTTCCATTAAAGTATCTACATGATCAGCCATAGCTAGCTGGGCCCCCCCTGTAATATGACGAATTCCCTGAGTCCCTCTACAATCCGTCTTCGTTTGTCCAGACACACCTGCTCCACAACCTCCTCCTCTGGCTTATCAAAGAAGATCTTCTGCATCAGAAGAACAACCCGAAGAAGGAGAACTATTGGATTCTGATCAAGAGAATCAGCCTCCATCTCCCACACCGATCTCAAGGAGAGTAACTGAATGAACTGTGTTCTATTCACATTCCTCTATATATTCACATCTCTCCTTGCACTACTTATCTTTCTTGTGTTGCACACCATCCCCAAAGGAAAACCCTTTGCAATCACCATTAGCCAAAACTTCTTCCTCATCAGCATTATTATCAGAGAAGCTAATCTTGTAAAGAAGGAGATTGAAGAAACCGAACAGTAGGAACAATTGGCTTGGCCTGAACTGGAAGATAACAGTTGAACAAATAACGAAAATGCTTGGCAGGCCCAACCCATAACTGAACCAAACCAGGAACCATTACGAGAGACTCCTGCCTGGATTGAGTGGTTCTTTAATTCGATCTCACCCTTCACGATCCAAACAATCACTTCCCAATTCTTTTACTCTCACTTCCAAACCAATCATGCTATCGCACAAGGCTCTCCTTATCTAACAGGATCGACCACCACAGAGTACTTCTCCACGCCAACTGAGCTAATCACTGAACCTCAGTGGGAGCTAGACTCAACTATGGAGATCCCCGGTTTAGTGGAAGACACTAATTGATCGTGTATTCTTGATTCTTTAATCTAACCTCTTTACCCTCGCCCAATCATGTCTTTCAACCCAAGGACATTCAACTCGACTGAGTTCATCAATGACTTGCGAGATGCCAGAGATCTTGAGCAACAATTAATCATGATCACCACACAATTAGGCTTGATGACACAATACACTGTAAGCGTTGAGAACGACCTTGCACAAGCAAACACGCAGATTGTGGCATTACCACCAGTACGAGTAATACTGGCTGCCAAAGCAACCAAGAAGGTTGAAGTATTCTCTGACCCTGGAGAATTCAAAGGAGAGATTACCAAATTCGAAGAATGGTAGCTCAAAATGAAAACCTATATCGATCTCAACTGTGATGCGATACCAACAGGATCATTTGAAGCAGTAGTTGCCGTCTTATCTCGAATGACAGGACCATGTGCTGGAATGTTCACCACACAACACCTAGACCTAGGACGAGCATACACCTGGAGAGATCTCATCAGGGATCTAGAAAAGCAGTATCGACCAACTGCTAAATCCGATTGGGCTTTCCAAAAACTCTGGAACCTCAAACAAGGATCTATGAGAAGTACCGACTTCATAGATCAATTCAAGAAGTTGGCAAAAGAAGCTGACATCTCAGAAATCCACACCACTAATATTCTAGAAATGAATATGAACCCTGAGATCCAAGATCTAATCATAAGAGAAGATGAATGAGAAGTTTACAGCCTAGATCTCTATGCCAAGGTCATAATCAATGCCAGTGAAAAGATAGAAACCATCGTGTTTCTAAAGAAGAGACGAATGGGACAAGCGTTCTCTTCTTCTTCTAAGAGTTACTTTCAACCAAAGCAGTCCTGTGACCCTAACACAATGGATGTCAATGCTCTAGATGAAGCATCAGATGAATCCGAAATTGAAGAGCATATCGATGCCTTCGATAGGAAACAAAGGAGAAAGCGACTCTCCAGATGTTTCAATTGTGGACAGAAAGGTCACAATAAGAGTGAATGTCGCAAACCATCCACTAAATGCAACAAGTGTGGATGGCACCAGGGAGGTCATAAGAAGACCTGCTCCAAGACCAAGAAGATTCGTGCTCTTGATGAGGCCCCTTCAACTGATAAGGGAAAAGGCAAAGCAACTTGAATGATCTGGGTGTTCAAGCTGCTAGTATTTCCAACGATTTGCTAAGTATATCTTTTGTAAATTATTCTTGCAGCCAAGTGGGGTCTCCAATAGATTTGGAGCTCGGCCGGGGCTCTAAACTGGTGCTTGATTCTGCTTTAAGAAACCTTTTCCCCCAAATTCCAGATACCACTAACATTCACAGTGCGAAACAAGAACTAATGTTACAGATTGACATTGCCCCTGACCACGATCGAGATCAGTTCATGAACACCAAAGCCCTACTCGACAGTGGAGCTAACACTATCTATATTGACAGATCTTATGCAAAAGAGAAGTGAATTCCTCTTTTGAAAAACGATAAACCAATTCCGGTATACAATGTCAATGGATCACATAATACTGCTGGAACAATGACTCATTATGCCGAAATTGTCATTAGGTTTCAGGATCATTGTGAGTGAACCCACACCGAAGTAACTGATCTAGGGAAAAATCAGATGATACTAGGCCATTCATGGTTGCATCACCATAATCCTGCGATCGATTGGACTACTGGATTAGTCCACATGACGCATTGCCCTCCCTCGTGCAAAACTCTGAATGGAGCATCAAAGTTCATCAAACAATTACAATCAGAAGAACGAGACTTCCTACAACAGATCTTTACGCTCAAACAGGAAGAGCCGGTAAAGAAACCTGAACCGAAACCTGAAGATCTTGTGCCACATATATACCACAAGTATCTTACAGTCTTCTCAAAGAAAGACTCCAAGCGAATGCCAATTCGCAAGCCTTGGGATCATGCTATTGAACTAAAAGATTCCTTTGTTGCCAAGAAAGGACATCTGATTCCCCTTTCTCCCACGGAACAACAGGAAGTATCAGCCTTCATAGATGACCAACTCGAAAAAGGTTATATACGCCCTTCTAAATCCTCACAGACTTCCCCTGTCTTCTTTGTTCCAAAGAAAGATGGATGAAAATGAATGGTACAGGATTACCAATACATTAATGAACATATGATCAAAAACAACTATCCTCTACCTTTGATCTCGCAACTTGTTGACTGATTGCAAGGATCAAAATGGTTTACGAAGATTGATCTCCACTGGGGATACAATAATGTCAGAATCAAAGAAGGCAATGAATGGAAAGCCGCCTTTGTCTGCCACCAATGATCCTTTGAACCCTTAGTAATGTACTTCGGGTTATGCAACTCCCCTGCAACATTTCAAACAATGATGAACGAACTGTTTGCCAATATGACCGACATCATGGTCATCTATATTGATGACCTCATGATCTTTACAAAATCTGATGATCTTGCTTATCATGAATGCATTGTTGTGAAAGTTCTCCAATGCTTGCAAGACAATGACCTCTTTGCAAAACCAGAAAAATGCACCTTTAGTACCAAAAAAGTAGAATTCCTTGGTATGATCATCTCTAGAAATGGGATACAGATCGACCACACCAAAGTATCTGCCCTTACGCAATGGCCTACTCCCACTAACATTAAAAGAGTACAGAGTTTCCTCGGATTTGCTAATTTCTATTGATGATTCATACAAGGATATGCACAAGTTGCACGACCACTACATGATCTTACTAAAAAGGATATCCCTTTTGTTTGGACTGACAAACGACAACAAGCATTTGACACACTTAAATCACACTTCACTTCTGCCCCTATCCTGGCATATCCAGATATAGATGCTACCTTCTGTCTGGAAATGGATGCATCACTTTATGCCACTGGCGCAGTGTTATCTATTCAACAAAATGACAAATGGCATCCTGTTGCATATTCCTCCCATGCCTTATCAGCTGCAGAATGGAACTACCCCATTGCCGATCGGGAGATGCTCAGTGTCATTCGTAGTCTTGAACAATGGCGACACTACCTTGAAGGTACCTGTCATGAATTTGAGATCTGGAATGATCATGCCAACCTTCAATGGTTCATGAAACACCAAGACCTCAATTGTTGTCAAGCCCGATGGGCTCAATATTTATCTCGCTTCCACTTTAAATGGCTCCATAAGTCCAGTGCTACTATGGGCAAAGCTAATGCTTTATTCTGTCAAGAGGACCATTCCACTGGTACCAATTCCGATAATAAAGGAATACAGGTTATTCCTCCTTCCTCTCTCTGTAGTGTTACAGAAAACTCAAAAACCGTTCATATCAACACTGACTCCAACACCATAATCATGAAAATCAAAAATGCAATACATCTTCTTAAAGAATCTGATGTCATTAACTTAAAAGAAAAACACCAAATCGAAACACAAGATAACAATCTACTATACGACCAAAACAGAAAACTCTACATCCCTGATGACCAACCATTATGCATGGAAATCATACGCCTACATCACAACACTCCTATTGCTGGACATCCTGGGGTTGAAAAGACTCTAGATCTAGTCCAACGAAGTTATGCTTGGCTCAGAATGAACATTCTTGTAAAAGAGTATGTATCACAATGTGAGCATTGTGCTAGATGCAAACCAACCAACATTGCACCACCCGGCAAACTTCACCCCTTAGATCTCCCAAATATGCCATGGATTGAAGTCACAGCTGACTTCACCACTGACCTACCACTATCGCATGGTTTTGATTCTATCCTTGTCGTCATTGACTGATTCTCTAAAGAAGTAGAATTCATCCCCTGCAATAAAACAATCACTGCCATGGATACAGCATGTCTCTATTTAAATCATGTTTGGAAGAATCATGGCCTTCCATGTGCTATCGTATCTGATCAAGGCCCCCAGTTTGCCTCTCAAGTAATGAGAGATCTATGCAAACGTTTAGGCATCCAACCTAAACTCTCCACGGCATTTCATCCTCAAACTAACAGACAGACTGAGCGGATGAACTGAGATCTTCAACAGTACCTTCGTCTATTCACTGCTGAGAGACAGAACGATTGGGTTGATTGGCTACCCTTAGCCCAATTCTTCTATAATACCAAGAAGCAAGCCTCTACCCAAAAGTCACCTTTTGAAGTCACATGCTCTTACATGCTGTGCATGGGCTTTGCACAAAAAGTTGCAAAGGCACCAGCTGCTGAGCAGTTCACTACCTCTATGGAGGATGTTTTAACGAATACTTGAGCCAACCTAGAGAAGGCTCAATCATGAATGAAAGTTCAAGCAGATAAACATTGCTCTGAACCCCCTAAATATGCAGTTAAAGATAAGGTTTGGCTCTCTACCGAAAACCTTAAATTAACCCGCACTTCCAAGAAGCTCATGGAATAATGGCTTGGCCCATATGTCATTATGAAATTGATCGGAGATAACGCAGTAGAACTGCACTTACCATGATCAATGAGAATTCATCCTATTGTGAACATCTTCCATGTCCGCCCTTACAAGGAACACCTTGAAGGACAAACCACATTCCATCCCAGACCTGTTGAGGTCACGGAAGATAGAGAAATTGAATATGAGATTGACTATATTGTCGACACCCACTTTAAATGAAATCACCTCAAATATCTTGTCCATTGGAAAGGATACTCAGATGAAGAATGCACCTGGGAACCCCTGAAAAACCTTGAAGGTTCTAATGACACTGTAAAAGAATTTCACTGCTTACACCCCAATGCTTCATGACATATCTGATTATGTCAATCAGATTTCCTTTCCACTTTCATGGATTTTGGCAAACCCTCTCAGGAAATCCAATCCTGCTGCCTACCCTTTAATTGCCTGGAAGTCAATTTTTAAAGATGTGATAGTGTTACAGACGCTCTATTTTTCCCTTCATTTTCCCTATTTTTCCTGATTTTATCTGAGTGATTTCGCATTTAGCCCCTATCTTTAACCCCTATCACCCGAACACCTAAATGCTCCTCCCTCATGGCAATCCAGACCTTCGCCTCATGGACAAACCAGTGCAGCCTCATGTTCTCCTCATGTTCCACTCTACACCCTCACCTGTGGATATCTCATAGATCTAGTGTACACAAGTGTAAACCCCTGAGTAGTATACAGTGACCTCCAAAACCGTTGCAATAACTAACCTGGACGCAGTGCGCGAAGTGCACCGCAAACACCCGTGGGAACTGCGCTTAGCTTTGGTGTGACCAAACAAAGTACAAACCCTTGGCTACAAATCGGTCCCTGGGTCATGTGATTTGGCCCAGTGGCTGTGGAGATATGACCATTTCAAAACAGCAACACCATTGCAACAGTTTTGCATCTATTGGTATTGACTGGGTATTTAGTACTTGGTATAGCCTCCTTTGGCCTTGATCACTGCCTCAATCCTT
>JBBPSW010000190.1:0-16049 GCA_038093775.1 Butyriboletus pseudospeciosus | reverse complement strand
GACGGTGGTATCGCTGGTACTGGATGTAGTGATTATAAATGGGTGCATGAGTCTTGCATTTCATCATTTCCGCGCGAGACTCTTTGTAAGGTGTGTATTATTGCCGGCAATGGTTGGAATGGGGATCATGATGATACGGAAGATTGGTAGGTGTACGAATGCCATCGCGGACAGGGAGTAACATAGATGAAATAGTTACACCCCCTGATCTGTGCGAGCCGGCTTCGTCTTGATAACACTTTTATCATACAAGGACATAGTATAGCACGGCAAAATTTTCAGTGCGTTCCCGTATGCGCGCATGTGCCGCAGGCGGAGAATTCGGTGGATTCGGAGGTCCAGCCTGGCGAGGTAGGAACATTGGAGGTAGATGCCGCAAATTCACTCGTAAGATTGAAGGCGCGACAGGCACGCGGTCCCAGCGACCCAAGCTCTGTACATGTTTCTGCTCACCTTTACTATCAGGGACCTCGAATTGACCCGTGACATTCGGGTGGTAGGAACCATAAACCGCAATATTGATTATTATGCAAATGCAAATGCTACCGTGATGATCGCGTTTCAATCAAAAAAGACACGATATGGATAGAACAACACACGAAGGATGCCTACGTGCCTATCAACAAGACGGGAGTCCAAGAGTCAGGTATCGCTCATCATTGCGGAAGTGATGACGGGCGGAGATACGAGGTGTTTCAAGGCACCGTGATGAAATCTTATCCATTTGCAGACAGAGCTTGGAGGTGCGACAGAATCTGGTTCATTCTGACGCCGAGATTAAAAGCAATGTTCAACGTGAGCACCGATATCATGCCGGGGGACCACTTGACGGCGAGATGAATAATTCCATCCAGATGTGGAAGCTTGTGATCAAGGTTCATTAATACCTGCAGCGCAGCAAGAAATCCACTCGACAGCGCTATGTTGTAGAACACTCAGGCCCAACACGTGGTGGATGTGAAAGAACTGTGGTGGTAGACAGTCAGTTAGTCCCTCGGCGAAGCGGCGGGCTGCCTACAATACCAGGTGGTTGGTATCAAATTTCAGGTGCAAGATACCCCAAGCCGAGTAACTTGGTATGTCTTCAAGTAGTAATTGAATATACTATAGTCCGATAGCGCGAGAGCATCACATTTTTAAAGCGTTTTACGACTTTTTTCCAGCTAGGGAGTTGACGGGAATCATTTTCCCCCTCACGTGACAAGTCCCTCCCACGTTCGTGCCAGTCTGTGCATACTGATGAATAACTCTGATCTCAGCGCATTTGAACCTTGCGCAGTGCTTATCATGACCCAAAGATCTCGTGCCCCATATATTCCGGGGGACCGGATTCAACTGAGTATCCCCAAGAGACGGATGCCAAAAGGATACCATCCGACGCCTCGATTTCCGCCAAATTTCATCACAATGCAATGGAGGAGTATCTCGTTCACACACTTATCCTCCATTCTTGTGATCCTGGTCACGGAACTAGAAAAAGGGGTACGTAGAATAATCCTTTACATGGGGCAGACATGGAGCACAAGCAAGGCACAGGCAGGGCTATTGAAGGTACTTATATCCGGTGCGACCATCAACGACGGTAACTGTGTCCAACGAGAATGAATCTGTATGTTAAACCTCCTCACCAGGCTCCAGACTCTAACCCCCGGTGCACCTATTCTGTGTCTCCGAGTATTGGTTCCCCGTGTCAAGGGTCTGTACATCTCTCCGCCAAATACTCTTCAATCGCGGAACAATGGGGAGAGGTGAGATTGAACTTACTTGTATTCTCTTTACCTACTCGGTGCTTTCTCTGCAGGACAGTGTAAATGTTTATGTTCTAAATATCGTCGTCTATGGCGAAACCGGCGCCGGAAAGTCGTCCATCATCAACCTCATTGCCGACCAGTAGCTCGCGCATACTTCTAGTGACGCCCTCAGGTAAACGTTCCAGCATCAACGGTGCATCGTCGAACTAAACGGGATGTCATGCGCCTTCTGGGACACCATAGGACTGGATGAGGGAACCAAAGGGACAGTTCCTGCAGCCAAGACGCACACCAGTGCAACTATAATCTATTTTACGTCACGGTCTGTCGAAGGAAGGTGCCTATCGCGCTGGTTGTGACTGGCCTGGAATAACAGCAAGGGGAGGTGGTGACATGGTGGGCTGAAAACAAAGAAGTGCTGTAGCAGTACAAGATGCTGTTGACACGCATGCGTGCGTGACGACACTCGATGTCGGGAACCACCTCATACAGCAATGACATTCTGATTCCTGAAGACTTCCACACGAGCTCATCCTTTGGTACCCCGTCCTCCCACCCTGGAAGATCGATCCATCGTTTACGTCGTTTGTCTTGCCCACCTTCCACGCAGTCTTTCGAAAAACGATGGTTACGGATAGAACGAAGCAGTCTGCAACTATTCGGAAGGTGATCACGTGCGTCATGGTGTCTTCCAGCAACGCTTCCACCCCCGTCTCCATCAAGTTCTCACCGGATATACCCCTCTGGGCGGCACGCCCAGAATGCGTTCAAATAGAGTGGCAGTTCACATGGACAAGTGCATACTGCAAATGCCCACCCTCCAGGAACGACATGCCGGGTCAATGGACGTGTGCTCGGGTGCTCGGGTGCAAGCATACTCGTTTTCTACACGTCACCTCTGGAGAATGCTGTTGTCCCGACGGAGGAAGTCGACATGCTAGATGTGTTCTATGAGATCGCGGGGGGGCACACGTGTCCCACGATCGTCATGTTGCGGGGCCGTGATGATGAGAAGCTAGCGATCTGGGAGTGCCGGGATGTTCTCGCCTCATGCCACAAGAACATCCAGGTATGTTTTACCACCATTTCCGAACAGAAATTGATGGAAATGATCGAGAGACTGCATCGAGCACACTGAGGCCCAAAATCCCACTCTTTACAAAGCTTACGCGGCTATCAAGGAGTGGTTCAAGGGTGCTTTGGGAACAGTCGTATCAGCGGACTAGTCCCTTTTCAACAGAGACGTGGCAAGGTTACCCCTCGACTGGTTTGACAACTGACTCTCAGTACTTCGCTTTAAACCAGATCTCGCTTTCCATACCTCTATATTTTACCCACCTTATCCTCCTTCCTTTCGCTCTAGCATCCATTCTCGACGATTACCTAACTTAAATTAGATTGCGACGGGGATCGATAGTTGTTTCCTATGTTGTGTGGTTTGGACAACAGCGGACACGCAACCAAGTTTGCAATTGTTTTCAGACAAAGTGACACGGTTCGTATGTCACTATCTCCGTTGAACTTAATCTGATCCATGCGTTATTAATATTAGAGCTTGCAGGGTTCGAATGGGGTCATTGGGTCTGTTGATGGCACATCATCCTCGTGGTCCAACATTCCATCGAGATCTCGGTGATAAATGTTACACAGTAAGTAGACGCTGTCCTTTTTCTTTCCGTCACACCACATCTTTTCACATATGTTCTCATTCGTCACATCACACAGAAATCGCTACCGCCAGCGGGGACGCAAGCCCCGACACAGACACAAATGACTTATCCCCATCTGGTCACCATCTTCTTTTCGGCCTACGACCTTATCTGAACCGATGACAACCGCAACAGATTATAGTAGGCAACATAGGTTGTTATGTAAACCTGATCATGGACATTTCACCGTGGGTTATACCATGATGTGTGTCTATGATATTACATAGACACGGAGAATGAGAGAGAGCGGGACAATGCGGTGTCGAGCCAAGTTATCTATCATATTGTATCATGCCTTATTTTCTAACAGCTGTACTGCTGAATCCTTTGCCAATAATTAGTTACGTAGCCCGAGAGTCTGGTCGGTCTAAGGCGATGCATTCCCATGGAAGATTCTTGGGAAGCTGCATAGGTTACTGTAAATGCAATACACTCTCTCATAATGCATAGCATTGTATTAGCAAAACACCAAACTCACCCAAATTCACTACCAAATTGCCAGCCCGATAATGTATAATACACTATAGGTCTTGATGCGCCCATGAACTTCCCACTGTCAGTAATCTCCTCCCTAAAAATTTTGGTGAACCTCCCCACAGGCTACATTATGAGGACCTTAGTCATATAATGTCTTGCGCCAGTCTTGCAGTGTGGTTTTCACTGGTCAGCAGCTTGTCGCCGTTAGCAATTAATGGAAGAGTCCCATCCTACCCAAAACGTTCCTCAGGGCCCCATAGCAATCCACATCATCTTCCGACCTCCACATGGGGTCAGCATACGGCTGCATCCCAGTTGCTCACCATACGCAGATTCCCGTTTGGCAGTTCAATGGTCGCGCCTCTACAAACTGGCCTGATTGACCCGCCAGACCTCACCAACACACTCCAGCAAGGTTCAATGTTTTGCTGGAGCAAGTTCTTTTGGCATTGTGTATCATTGGTTGTGTAAGCGGAACGGGGTGGTTGGTTCTCACTTACACTTTGTCCAGGTTTCCATTGTTTTTTTGTCTTCAGGGCGTTTTGTCTTCAGAGTGCCGTCAAGGTTTTTGTCAGGGTTATCATCCTCCAATTCCTCCCTTTCTGGGTTCGCCCCTCTGATTGAACTGAAAAGGATGAGTTCTTCCGAGTGAGCTGACAATAACTTTTGGCCGCAAGATCTGCTGATTTTCTACTGACACTAGAACATGTGAATATGGAGGAGCTTAGATCACCCAGCGTTGTCCCAGCTCTAGGGACGGCACATGGCGAAGATTCGGGGTCTGAAGATCTGATCATTGCATGGTTTTAATGTGGATACTACATGGAATGCTCGGTGACGTAAAAATGTACTCTTATTTCCTAGTCACATCCGACATGCGTCATTCAGGTAGCTTACAAGTTACAGGTTACAGGGTCAGTTGCTCGGCTGCATTCAAGGAGTCTGGCTTGTTGTAGGTTTATATGGCAACCCCGCAGTGCATCCAAAGTCTGTTGTTCGTAGGGAGTCAGGGATTTTCACCCTGTGGGTTGCATTGCTTGATTGACCAATCGACCACTTGATCTGTATGTCTGTAGGGCAATATCCTGACTGACAGTGATCTTAACCCGCGCTACACGGATCTCAGACCTGTGGACTGCATAACCCTCTTTTTATGTTTTTTATTATTACTCAATTTCTGACCTCAACTTTGCTTCGGAAACGAAGAACCTTCCGGGAAATTTTCGCTGAGACAACAGTCTGGGGGCGAAAATAAATTAAGGGAATCCCAGAATCCATCACTGTCGTCTGGTCATGAAAAAATGTAATACCCCCGGTAAAGGTTCATAGGCGTGTCAAAATAGAAGACTTGACTTGGATGAAGATGTCCGACACCGACCCATGTCGGCGTCGCGACAGGTTCCGTTCACAGCAGATTTGGGGTACGAAGACCCTGGTCAATGTGCCTCGATGCAGTGGGGACCGATGCAGTAACCTCTGTAAATACCGCCGATGGGTAGTGCTGTACACTCCTTAGTTTAACCTAAGATAGACCCCTGAAATCTCCTTGTGGGGCGCTTTATTACCAACTTATCATGAATCCAAGCATTTTTGGATGTAAGCCCGGGAGGAGTACGGTCAAAGTATACAGTATTCACCATGTTGATACCTTGCCACCGGCACCAACCACACATACTCCAACTTGGATCAAGAGCAGGTTGCTCGCATCCGCGCTAAAATCGCGCTTTTGATAAATATGAACCCGAACCTGTACTTGCTTTCCTTTTCAAGCGACCTGGCGACGTCCCCTTCGGTTCACAGGATTTACTGTTGTGGACAGTTAAGTATATAAATAATCGTTTTCGTGCCCGATTCGTCTGGGAAAGGGACGGGGCGATTAGCTTCTTAAGCCTGAGCCTGGCTGCCTGACGTAGTCAATAGCAGCCCCAGAACGCAACAAAAATGGATGTCCAACCTCCACAACACAATCACTCTGCTGCTCCAGGTGTTTTCAGTGATCCCGTACCCTTAGGGGTCTTCGCAGGACGTCGAGAAAAGGTAAAGTCAAACAGCCCTCTGTTCTCTCCCGCTCCTCAACATTTTCTCTGCAGGACACCGTTGGTGCCTATGCTCCAAATATCAACATCGTCGTCTACGGTGAGACCGACGCCGACAAGTCGCCCATCATCAATCTTATTGCCGGTCAGGAGCTCTCCCACGCTTCCAGTGACTTCGGACACACGTTCCAGTATCAACGGCACATCGTCGACCTGGACGGAATGCCGTGCGCCCTCTGGGATACTACAGGACTGGACGAGGGAACCAAGGGGACGGCTCCTGCGGCCCAGGCGGAGCGTAATCTGGGATTGTTGCTCCAAGAGCTGACCAACACGGGCGGCATCCACCTAGTCATCTATTGCATCCGTGCCGGCAGGTTCAGGAACACACACCAACACAACTATGACCTATTCTATATCACGGTCTGTCGAAAGAAGGTGCCTGTCGCGTTGGTCGTCACTGGGTTGGAGCACCAGCAAGGGGAGATGGAGACATGGTGGGCTGCGAACGAAGAAGCGCTGCGGCAGTCCGGAATGTTGTTTGATGCACATGCGTGCGTGACGACACTCGATGTCGGGAACCATCTCATACAGCAACGGCGCTCTGATTCCCGAAGGCTTCTGCGCGAGCTTGTCTTTCGGTACTCCAACCTCCCACCTTGGAAAATTGGACCGTCGTTTACGTTGTTGGTCCTGCCCGTCTTCCGCGCTGTCCTCCGAAGAATGATGGTAGTGGATAGAGCGGAGCAGAGTACAACCATTCGGAAGGTGATCACGTGCGACATGGTATCTTCCAGCAACGCTTCCACTCCAGCTCCCATCAGGCTCTCATCGGACATACCCCTCTGTGCGACACGCAAGGAGTGCGTTCAGATAGAGGGTCGATCATTCGATTTTGTTCATGTGGACAAGCGCGTGCTGCAGATGCACACCTTCCAGGAACAGCACGCCGGGCCAATGGACGTGGGCTCAGGTGCGGGCGTGCTCGTGTTCTACACGTCACCTCTTGGGAATGCCGGTATCCCAACAGAGGAAGTCGACATGCTGGAGGTGTTCTATAAGATCGCGGGTGGACAAATGTGTCCCATGATCGTCGCGCTAAGGGGCTGTGATGATATGGAACGAGCGATCCGGGAGTGCCGGGATGTTCTCGCCTTGCGTCACGCGAACGTCCAGGCATATTTTACCCCCTTTTTAAACCAAAGGCCGACGGAGATGATCGACAGACTGTGTGTCGAGTATGTCGAGGTCAATACACCCTCAGCCTACAAGGTTTGCTGGGGTATCAAGCAGTTGCTCGCGACTGCTGTGGAAGCTGTAGTATCATCAATGGGCTACATTTTTGGACCGACAATGTAACACATTCCCACTACATTTAGATTATTCCCAACCCTTGAGGACTCACTTTGCATGCCCAGTTCCCCCCCTTTTTTCATCCCGCTTTCTGCTCTAGCAATCACTTTGGATACTCTCATAACTTATATATATCAGTAATTCCGTGAGACCATCATCATCCCACAGGGTGTAGTTTGGACACAGTGAATATGCAGCCACATGTGATTGTTGGATCCGGGCAAAATGGTTGGGAACTGATGTTCCTGTTCTCGAGGTATAGTAAATGGATTCAGATACACCTGAAGATCAGGCCACAGAGCCGTCTCTCTCGGCCCCGACGACTCGAGTGTTCGAGCCGAATCCCAAAGCTCTGATGAAGGATTCAAATGTTGCTGACTTCATCCAGCATGCTGACCCAGACCTCATGAAGGAACTTGGACAATTTGGAATTCTCATCATCAGCATGGCGAATGTCGGCAAGACAACCATCCTTCAAAGATGGAGCATTTTATCATCACCATGGCCTGGTCGATGGGGTGCGTATCTATCGTCATTGTGGTAAGGGCATAAGCGGGAAAGGGGGTCGTGTTATGATGTATCTGAACTCGTGTCCCATCAGTGGTAGTGAAATCTGTGTGATGTAGTGAACGTGAATACAAGTGAAAGGAAGCGACATAATTGGAAGCTGAAAAGAAGGATGGTGACCAGAACGTGCCGGCCAGGGGAGTGTCGACCGGGCGGACTGGCAATCAAAATGATGCTTGTTGCAATGAAGCAAAGGACTCGTCAATGTCATCCACGGCACGACAAGGTCACGCAACTGTGATCGCTGCGCATGCCTATCCTTGCCCAGCCAGACCCACCACGCTGGTGAGTAGCTATCAAGACCGCTATAAACCGAAACGAAGAATCGAGTAGGATCGGGGGTGCGGACGGGTAGGGTTGTTGCGGTGTCGATTAGCCACCCGATCAACAAATCCCCAAACGACCGACCGTACACGAAGCCGTCGAGTTCCGCCGCAAGGAGGGATTCCACGCGCGATGTTAATCATTGATTCGCATGCGTGGCCTCGCAGATTTCGGGGACGATGCCATCCTCCTCATCCGTGACAGCGTATTTTTTTGACGCCCGTTCGCCTTGCCTCCTGTGACCTTTCTGCTCCCACCTTTTCCTCGTTGGTTGGGTGGGACACTACATGCCGACCTGGGTTATGCATTAGAGAGAGAGAGAGAGAGAGAGACGAAAGTGCTCATGATATACATCATTCTCACATGTGGTTCCAGTTCCCCACAGTAATTTCTGGGATCTGGGTCCACTGTGGGTGACGATTACGCCCGCGGGCCTGGATCTGGACCGCGTGCACGGCGTGCAGGCGTGGAATTCTCTTCCCGGTTTGCTCACGAAATGAGAGGCGACGGGAGCTGGGGGTGGATCAAGAGGGGCAGCCAGACAACGCATCACTACTAGTGACACTTCCTAACTTGATTTGGATAGTACGGACCGGAACCCCCGAAATATCTGCGATCACCAAGACTAGTTACGTGCCACTTGGAGGGTGGAGTTTGAAGTAGGACCACAAGGAAAATGCACTATCAATAAACCTTGGTGTCCGAATCCGGTCTTATAACCGGCATCTGGACCCTGTAGGCTCCAATCCTGCACGGGTCGAAAAGGATCGGGGAAACATTATTATTGGATAGTATTCCGATGCACCGAATCCATTTCTAGATCTCAAGCTTGATCGGAGGTCCTTCCATTCAATTCGGCTCCAGAATTAGTCGTGCACGAAGCACACAATCCCCGTGTCATGATAAACGCCTATTCAAACCATTCATCACTGGCACCAAAGCCTCCAGGCGTTGACTTTTCTGCCGGGGCACCGACAACGCATGTATTGTAGGGTATTCCTAAAAATAAATCAATATAGGCTTGATGACAGGCGGAAAACGCGATTCTTCATCACCAATGGCGAAAAAAAAGGACGACTTGCTGCACTTTCAGTGTTACTGTACTGTAGATAGCGTGCTTTTCAAAGACCGGGTAGCTGGTTGATTTCAAGCCCGTGTCGGATTTACACCACACACCTTCCACTCTCCCACCACCTCATGGCAACCGCCCGTGCCTCAGACATACGTATCAGCGGGGCATTCCAAGGCTCATACCACTGATCAGTGATTTTAATAAGTGCTTATCAAAGATCGCACACATTCCAGGGTATCAAATTCCAGAACCAAATTGAGTGGAGGGACCAATCTCAAGATCTCGAGTTGGACTCCCCAAGCTGAGATATTATCCAACGAAATAATGAGCATGTTCCAATCGTGAAACCGCGGTGCAAGTGAGGGACAGGTATGCCTCGATACTTCTTGTAGTTGATGTAGTCGTGAAAAACGGCTTCGAGCTCCAGCGAAAACGAATCCCCGACTTCTACAACACATTCACTCTGGCCCTCCAAGTATTTTGAGTGGTTCTATACACTCGGAGTTCACAGATCCCCCAACCAACCCACTTCAGGACAGCGAAACAAGGTAAAGTGAACAACCTTCTGTTCCACTCAGTTACTTAGTGCTCTTTTTCAAGATACTGTCGATGTCTATGCTCTAAATATTGTCGTATACGGTGAAACCGACGCCGGAAAGTCGTCCATCATCAACCTAATTGCCGGTCGGGAGCTCGTGCACACTTCCAATGATACATTCGGGCGAACGTTCCAGCATCGACGGTACATAGTTGGGCTGGACGGGATATCGTATGTCCTCTGGGATACCACAGGATTGGACGATGGAGCCAAGGGGACGGCCCCCGGTGCCCTGGTGGAGAGTAACCTGCGATCGCTGTTCCAAGAGCTGGCCGACTCGGGGGGCATCCGCCTTGTCATCTACTGTATCCGTGCCAGCAGGTTCAGGAACGTACAACAGCGCAACTACGGACTAATTTATATCACAGTCTGTCGAAAGAGGGTGCCTCGCGCACTGGTCGTAACTGGCCCGGACCAACAAGGGGAGATGGTGACATTATGATGGTCTCGACGTCGAGTGTCGTCACGCACGCATGTACATCGAACCGCATCCCGCACCGCTGCAGCACCTCCTCGTTTTCAGCCTACAAGAGCGACGATCTGATTTGCAGAGACTGTTGAAATCAAGCAAGCACGCGCGCAGCCGCACGGTAAAACGTCACCATGTCACCCGCACGTCAACCGGGAGCACGGGAAGTGCTGAGGCACTGCGAGACCACGCGGTATACATTCCTGCTACATAATTCTTCATTCCTTATGTTCCGTCCTGTCCATTTGCCGACTCGATGCCATACGATACTTCTCTTCTATTGTTCTCACCATTCGTATATAAACTCGATGTATCCAGAACAACACCTCAGTCCGTCTTCCCGAAGCGCAACGACTGAGGTGAGCAGTTACCATTTGACACCTACATAAACCATGTCTAATCACTATGTACATAGACCTTATCGCACAGGTAAATACATAGTCCGTCTGCCCGAAGCGCAACGACTGAGACCTTATCGCACAGACGCGCCCGGAGTGCGCGGTATCCTGACCTTGCTCGAACTTATTAGAGACATCTGCGTGAGCTCGTGTTTTACGTATGCCAGGTTCCCAGCGTGGAAGATCGATCCGTCATTGAGATCGCATACCTTGCTCAAGTTCCGCACTTTCTTTCGCAGGACATCTTCTACGGGTAAACCGGGAAATACCTCAACAACACGGAAGGTGATCGTCTATGACATGGCCGAAGACAATCCCGTCGAGCTCTTGCCGGGAAGTACCATTGTATGGGAAAGATGTAAAGCTCGCATAGGTGATGGACAGTACAAGTTTGTCCGGATCAACGAGCATGCCCTGCAGTCGCCCACAATTGTAATGTTGGAAGACATCGGACGGGCAGATGCTGGCTTGCCCATCTTCTACACCTCCACAATGCTCAACCCCTACATCCCCCCAATGGACGTTGACGCGCTGAAGACGCCCTATGGCATTGCAGATGGACAGATATGCCCGTGATTGTCGTATTGCGGGGCTGCGATGAAGAAGAAGTCGCTCGAAGGTGTCGGGCTGATATCGCCTCGCATCACATCCAAGCACACTTCGTTCCCCTCCCAAGCGCAGTGGGCGGCAAGTCTGACGCGCAAGCAAAGTTGGGTGAGATGATCGAAAGGCTGTGCATCGAACATGTCGAGGTCAAATCCCCAGACTCAATAGAAGATACCCGACTGGCCAGCCATTCCTCACAGTCACGGTGGAAGCGATTACTTCAGATAGGCTATACTATCGCATTTTCCGACTCACGGTAGAGAGTCATAAATTGCCCCACCGCTCGATCACCCCCGGGGAAATAGTCAAGCATGCGACCCGCAAGTAGGATGCCCAGCGTCCTGGCATGCACGACTGAGCGACATTTCGCTCCAACCTCGATTTCACAGTGTTTCGTGGGGATGTGTTGGCACGACCGAGTTGTATACACTGTAAGGATTGGCTCATCATGCTTTTTGAACTTCTGGATTCTTTTATCTATTTAGTTCCTTTGCTTTATTCGTGTATTCGTTTGACTACAATACTTTGTCTCCTCCTTAGTTAGCCGTCGAGTTCGAGATTGCTGTATAGATCTTGAATGTATCGCATCATGCACGTTGACGAGGGTTCTCGCACACCAACGAAAATTTTCTGTGAAGGTGAAACTACAGAGACGCCGGAGTGGGAATGCAAGCTCTTGTCGGATCTCCATCGAGGCAAGTATTCCATTCTTGATGCGCCCATGAATCTCCCACAGCCAGTAATAATTTGTCTCCTGCCCAGAATGTCAGGTTAACCTCCCACAGGCTGTCTAATAGGCGCCTTGCTCTCGTTATATTTAGCGGCCGCCTCGCTGCTCGGCAGCCATCACTGACAACAACCAGCCGAAGAGTTCCATCCTACCTCGAACATTCCTCTGCGCCTCGTAGCATTCTACATTATCATTATCCTCCAACCTCCACATGATGGAGTCAATGTATGGTTGCATCTTGGATGTCCACTGTTCACTGACTCTTGTTTTGCAGTTCAACAACCGCATCCTTACAAGCCGGCTTGATTGACCCGCCGGACCTCACCAACACGCTTCAGCAGGGTTCAAAACGTTTTGCGGGAACAGGTTCTTTTGGCATCGTGTTTAGCTGTTTGTGCACACGGAACGGGGCGGTTAGCATGTTCTCACTTATGCTTTGTTCAAGATTTATCCATTATTCCTGTCTTCAGGTTGCGGTCAAGGCTCTTACCTTCCTTCGCTCCTTCGGTCCCATCGAAAAGGAGGAGTTCTTGCGAGTGGGTTGACAGCAAAGATCGCCGCAAGGTCCACTGACTTCTAGTGTGACTCTAGAAAATGAAACGCGAGCTTGGATTGTGGAAAAGGCTGCAGCATCCCAACATTGTCCCGCTACTGGGGACGGCACGCGGCGAAGATTTCGGATCCGATCATCCCTGCATGGTTTCGATGTGGATGCCACATGGAACGCTCGCTGAATACGTCAGGGAACGTGGAAACGACCTGTCAGTTTCTACTCGCATCCGACTCGTGAGTACAAGAATGTTGGGATGGTCGTCCAGTTTATGATGATGTTACAGATTACAGGCTCAGCTGCCGGACTGGAGTTCCGTAAGTTCAAGAACTCTGGCTTGTTGTAGGTTTATATGACACCCTCCCGCAGTGCATTCGAAGTCCGTTGTTCACATGGATTTCCATCCCGTGGGTTGCATCATTTGATTGACCTATCGACCACCTGATCTGTATGTTTGCAGGGCAATATCTTGATTGACGGTGATCATAACCCGCGCCTCACGGACTTCGGATTATCTCATACTCTCAGTCCGGAGCGTGATCAATGTTCCTATCTCTGGACCAGTTCCCTTCGTGCTGGCGCAATGCTATGGGCTGCACCAGAGGTACTGTATCCAGAATTATACTCGGAGCTCAAAATTGGAGCCACGCTTGCCAGCGATGTTTACTCTCTCGGTAGCATCATCCTTTTTGTGTGTTCTCTTTTGCTATTACACGATGTCGATGTCTGATCTCAATTTCTGATCTGGAAATATAGATCCTTTCTGGGAATTTTCCTTGGAAAAGCAGTGCAGAGGCCGAGGATAAATTAAGGGAATTCCGGAATCCATCACGCCCATTGTGGCCTGCTAATATTCCGGACGGTGTTTGGGAGTTTATTGAGCATTGTTGGTCTCCACGACATCCGACGAATCGGCCAACAGCCAAAGACGTATCCGTGTTTTCCAGGGACAATCTGGAACGACTGTTCCAGCCGAAGTTAGTTGATGTCATGGTTTCCTTGCTAACTTACTGACTTTCGATCAAAGTCCTGCAGCTGATATCAACGTCGTGCTATTCGGTTCTCTCGGGTGCGGGAAGAGCTCCATCATCAATCTTCTTGCCGAGGAACCAATCGCACAGGTATCCGCGGACGTGGAGCCTTGCACCAAACGACCCCGATGGTACCAGATATCCATCGGTGACAGACGACTCCGATTATGGGACACTATGGGATTCCTTGCTACTCACGGGGGAGACTCCAGTCATCTGCTGCCTTACGAACAAGCATATACTGTGTTACGAAACCTCGCTGATGGCGTTAACCTTATTCTTCTCTGTGCACCCAAGGACAAAATCACCCCTTCACTTGGTAGCCTGTACCGGTTGATCAACGATTTCTTCTACGGCGGTCGTGCTCCGATAGCTTTCGTCGTAACCCACTTTGATGCACCAGATGAGCATTGGTGGAAACGCAATCAACACCACATCAGTCGAAGAACCGGTATACCAGTCCAATCCATCCCTCATGCATGTGTTACCACGGTTGAGACTGGCCGTGACCAGTCCAAACAAGCGTTGCAGGGCCTCTTTCAAAGATATGCCGCCGTCATTGCGCCGGCGCCTCTTCCGTCTCCCACGACAGCCTCTCGCGACACCACCGCCCACTTTGGATTGAGCTCTCCCGAGGCTAAGGCACTTGGAGAAGAGTCCGGTAAACCATTGCGCCCCTTCAACATTGTACTCTTCGGACGGACAGGGGCTGGGATGAGCTCGGTCATCAATCTCCTCGTTGGGCATCCGGTAGCGGACGTCGGCGGAGGGTTGAAAACTTGTACACAAGATTCCCGTTCATACAGGATCAATACAGGGATGCAACAGTTCATCATCTGGGACACCGTTGGTTTCAGTGAACGATGCTTCGGGCACGATGCAGGCGAACGAGCTTTGGCGAACGCTGCCCGACTTATTCATGACTTGTCCGGGAAGGGTGGCGTTGACCTGATCGTGTACTGCAGACACGGCAGGCTTTCCGAAGAGTTGGAGCAAAATATTTATAGGTTATTCGAAGAATTCCTTTGCGAGGGGCAGGTCCCAGTCGCTGTCGTTGTCACCCACCTGGGAGGGGAGGATCCAATGGAGAAATGGTGGGAAATGAACGGTGAAGATCTTGTCAAGACCGTAGGCGGGGACATCATGGGTCATGCATGTATCACGTCTCTGGCCAGCGACGATGCAAACGCCATAGGGCTCAAGAGAAAACTGTCGGAATCTAGACTATCTGTTCAAGCTATGCTCGAAGATTGCGCCTTTAGCTTGGCCAAATCTACCCCGAAGAAATCTGCCGTGATGGGCAGTACATCGAAGAAGATGGCTGTCACGAACCTTGTAGATCGCTGCGCAAATCGCTGCGGGTTGACCAAGAAGCAGGCTGAGGAACTCATGAAGCTGCGCTACGATAGTAGATGACTGGGTGTACTTCTAGTTATCGACGAGCCGGAAACGTGACAGAAGTCACAGAAATATACTTGTCATTAGTTGTCGACTACCCTCAGGGAAGGGAATGACCCCCTCCCTAATTAGCGAGTCCAAATTTTGCGAATCTTAGGCAACATCATTTCAAAGCAGGCATGGACACCATAAAATGTTATTCGTGACCTTTCTGAATGGCGCTGGATTGTCTTTTCCTATATCAGGTATATAATCTCGCAGGTTTAGATAAAACAATTCTAGATGATAGATATGGATATGTTCATACTAATACCTGGAACCTCTGTCAATGCAGAGCGTATTTTTAGTTATGGTCGCCTCATACTAAGCCAGTACACTCGGCGAGGGAGGGAATGGGTATATATAATACTACATTTGAAACAGTACAAAATTGCGTACTATACTGTAGAATATTGTTGGAATCAACTGGAGTGCTGTCTGAAGCCGGGGGAATGGATGGTTGAGCAGAAAGTGGAGGAAGCATATGTTCATCCTACAATCCAAAAATGGACATGTCACGGACGTTCTGGAACTACCGACGCGGCGGTAGAAGCGCTTATGTAAGCATCCTGGTATTCTACTGAGGAAGTTCAGGCCTCCTGAAGGTCTAGACCCGATGCACAATCACGCGACCCTAACGGCAGGTATTTACCAAAGGTGGTGACCAAGGGCAGATGCTAATTCGGCTATTGTAACTAAGAGGTCATTCGTGCACAACTCGAAAGCAATTGGTTGTGCACGACTGAAAAACTGCTATTATGGTTTGTATTGCACGATTTCTACAGGTACGGGTGTTCTGTAACCATGGATATTATATCCCGACAACTCCTATTTGAACCGCTCGAGCGGGCGAAGGTCGTCAGGCCCTCCAAAGCGGTGGGTTTGCGACCGTTATCTTTATATGAAGAATTTGGTATTGCTGTATGTGCCCGAAATCTATC
>JBBPSW010000188.1:0-16132 GCA_038093775.1 Butyriboletus pseudospeciosus | reverse complement strand
GTCATATGACGTCATAGGTCTGGACTTGATCATGTAATAGTTCCCACGGTCACGTGCACAGTCACGTGATATGAACGATGAAATGTTAGAGTAAAGTAAAAGTTTGAAAATTATCCATATTATAACAATAACACAATGAGAGAGGATGAAAACTGTAACACCCAGTATTGAGGAGTCGAGATGAGTCACTGACACCGCTGATGATCAGTGCCTATCAAGAGAGAAGAGACCCCCTACACCCCTCTTGCTTTCTTCACTGAAGAATCAGAGGTGGATGTCAAATCAGAGACTGAGAGTAGCATTAGCATAGTAGATGAAATCATTAATGTATGCCTCAGAGACCACATTGCAGCCTATGAGGAAGCTGCCAAATGGAACATCAGGAGATCACATAGCCACCTGAGTTCTTACATAACAAGAAGTCCTGCTCCAAGATACTCGCCATATCAGGCAGTATCCTCAATGTATCACCCAAGCACCCCTATCCATTCATCCATGCCATTAGCCCAACCTGTCAACTGGGAATGGATTTGCACTGTTGATTCTCATGCCTCCCCCAATGCCTCCCCCAGCATTGAACAGTCTGACATTACTCTTGTCGAACCTCTCAATTATCATTTACATTGAGCATTCATCCCATCCAAACTCTTGGATTTTATTCAACAAGCAATATGAGTGGGCATTCACAAGGAGAGGAGACATGAGATTCAGGAGATTAGACATCAGGTCCATGCAGCTCAAGACCATATCGAGGAATGACTACGTCTAGAGGAGAGATCTCCATCCCCTACATTTTCTGATTCTAAGTTTGATAATTTCCCCCCTCGCTGGTATTGGTGTACTTGTCATTGTGGCCCTTTCCACATCTCTCCTCTTCGACCCCAAAAGGCACTTAGGCCACCTCTTCGTTTCCATTAAAGTATCTATGTGATTGGATGTAGCTAGCTGGGCACCACCTGTAATAAGAAGAGTTCCCCGAGTCCCATTACAGCCTGTCTTCATCCGCCCAGACACACCTGCTCCTCAACCCACTCCCCCAGCCTATCAAAGAAGGCTTTCTGAACCAGAAGAGCAACCCGAAGAAGGAGAAATATTGGATTCTGATCAAGAAAATCAGCCTCCGTCCCCTACACCAATCTCAAGAAGAGTAACTGGATGAACTGTGTTCTATTCACATTCCTCTATATATTCACATCTCTTCTTGTGCTACTTATCTTTCTTGTGCTGCACACCATTCCAAAAGGAAAACCCTTTGCCGTCACCATCAACCAGAACTTCTTCCTTATCAGTATTATCATCAGAGAAGCTAATCTTGTGAAGCAAGAGATCAAAAAGGCCAAACAAACAGAGCAACCAGCTTGGCCTGAACCAGAAGATAACAGTTGGACAAATAATGAAAATGCTTGGCAGGCCCAACCTATCACAAAACCCAACCAGGAACCATGAGAAACCCCTGCCTGGATTGAGTGGTTCTTCAATTCAATCTCACCTTTTACAATCCAAACAATTACTTCCCAATTCTTCTATTTCCACTTTCAGACCAACTACACTATAGAACAAGGTTCTCCTTACCAAACAGGATCGACCACCACAGAGTACTTCCCCATGCTGACTGAGCTAAGCACAGAAGCCCAGTGGGAATTAGACTCGACCATGGAGATCCCTGGTCTAGTGGAAGACAACAAGTGATCATGTACTTTTGACCCCTTAATCTAACTCCTTTTACCTCACCTGATCATGTCTTTCAACCCAAGGAGAATCAACTCGACTGAGTTCATGAATGATCTGCATGATGCTGGAGATCTTGAACAACAGCTTATCATGATTGCCATGCAACTCAGCATAATGACACAATATACCATAAGCATCGAAAACAACCTCACACAGGCAAACACCCAAATCGCAGCAATACTGCCAGTGCTGGTAATACCAGCTGCCAAAAAGCAACAAAGAAGGTTGAAGTATTCTCTGACCCTGGAGAATTCAAAGGAGAGATCCCTAAGTTCGAGGAATGGTGGCTCAAAATAAAAATCTACATCAATCTCAACTGTGACATGATACCAGCAGGATCTTTTGAAGCAGTAGTGGCTGTCCTATCCCAAATGACAGGACCATGTGCCGGGACGTTTGCTGCACAATGCCTAGACCTGGGACAAATGTACACCTAGAATGATCTAGTCAGAGATCTCGAAAAACAGTATTGCCCAACTGCTAAACCTGACTGGGCCCTTCAGAAACTTGGGAATCTCAAACAAGGATCTATGAGAAGCACTGACTTCATAGATCAATTCAAGAAGCTGGCAAAAAAAGCCAACATCTCAGAAACCCATGCCACCAATATTCTAGAAATGAATATGAACCCTGAGGTAAGAGATCTGATCATCAGAGAAGGTGAATGAGAAGTCTACAACCTAAATCTCTATGCCCAGGCCATAATCAATGCTGGTGAAAAGATAGAAACCATTGCATTTCTAAAGAAGAGACGAACTGGACAGGCATTTTCATCCTCTTCCAAGAGTTACTTCCAACCCAAGCAGTCTCATGACCCCAACACAATGGATGTCGATGCTCTAGATGAAACATCAGACAATTCCGAAATCGAAGAGCATATTGATGCCTTTGAAAAGAAACAAAGAAGGAAACGACCTTCAGGATGTTTCAATTGTGGACAAAAGGGCCACAATAAGAGTGAATGTCGCAAACCATCCACTAAATGCAATGAATGTGGATGGCACCATCTTCTTGCTCAAAGACCAAGAAGATTTGTGCTCTTGATGAGACCCCTTCCATGGATAAGGGAAAGGGCAATGCAACTTGAATGATCTGGATGTTCAAGCTGCTAGTGTTCCCAACAATTCGCTAAGTACATCTTTTGTAAATTATTCTTGCAGCCAAGTGGGGTCTCCAATAGATTTGGAGCTCAGCTGGGGCTCTAAATCAGTGCTTGATTCCGCTTTAAGAAACCTTTCTTCCCAAATCCCAGATACTACTAACATTCACAGTGCGAAACATGAATTAATGCTACAGATCGACATTGCCCCTGATCACGATTGAGATCAGTTTACGAAAACCAAAGCTCTACTCAACAGTGGAGCTAATGCTATCTATATTGACAGATCTTATGCAAAAGAGAAGCAAATTCCTCTTTTGAAAAACGATAAACCAATCCTGGTATACAATGTCAATGGATCACATAATACCGCTGGAACAATGACTCATTATGCTGAAATTGTCATTAGGTTTCAGGATCATTGTGAGTGAACCCATGCCAAAGTAACTGATCTAGGGAAAAATCAGATGATACTTGGCCACTCATGGTTGCATCACCATAACCCTGCAATCGATTGGACTACCAGATTAGTCCACATGACATGCTGTCCTCCCTCATGTAAAACTCTGAATGGAACATCAAAGTTCATCAGACAATTACAATCAGAAGAACGAGACTTCCTACAACAAATCTTTGTGCTCAAACAGGAAGAGCCAGTAAAGAAACCTGATCCGAAACCTGAAGATCTTGTGCCATGTGTTTACCACAAGTATCTTACAGTCTTCTCAAAGAAAGACTCTGAGCGAATGCCAATTCGCAAACCTTGGGATCATGCTATTGAACTAAAAGATTCCTTTGTTGCCAAGAAAGGACGTCTGATTCCCCTTTCACCAATGGAACAACAGGAAGTGTCGGACTTCATAGATGATCAACTCAAAAAGGGTTATATACACCCTTCCAAGTCCTCACAAACTTCACCTGTCTTCTTTGTTCCAAAGAAGGATGGACGAAAACGTATGGTACAGGACTACCAATACATTAATGAACATATGATCAAGAACAACTATCCTCTACCCCTAATCTTGCAACTCATTGACCAATTACAAGGATCAAAATGGTTTATGAAGATTGATCTTTGCTGGGGATATAATAACATAAGGATAAAAGAAGGCGATGAATGGAAAGCTGCTTTTGTCTGCCACCGAGGCTCCTTTGAACCTTTAGTAATGTACTTTGGGTTATGCAACTCTCCAGCAACGTTTCAAACAATGATGAATGAACTGTTTGCTGATATGACCAATGTCATGGTTGTCTATATTGATGACCTCATGATCTTTACGAAATCTGATGATCTCACCCACCATGAATGTGTTGCAAAAGTCCTTCAACACCTACAAGATAACAATCTCTTTGCAAAATCAGAGAAATGCACTTTTGGTACTAAGGAGGTAGAATTCCTTGGTATGATCGTCTCTAGAGATGGGATACAAATGGATAAGACCAAAGTATCTGCCCTTATACAATGGCCTACTCCTACTAACGTTAAAGGTGTACAGAGTTTCCTTAGATTTGCCAACTTCTATCGATGATTCATACAAGGACATGCGCAGGTCACACATCCACTACACAACCTCACTAAAAAGGATGTCCCTTTTGTTTGGACCGATGAATGACAGCAAGCATTTGACATGCTTAAATCATGTTTCACTTCCACCCCTATTCTGGCATATCCTGATATAGATGCTACCTTCCATCTGGAGATGGATGCATCACTTTATGCCACTGGCACAGTGTTATCTATTCAACAGAATAACAAATGGCACCCTGTCGCATACTCCTCCCATGCCTTCTCGCCTGCAGAACAGAATTACCCCATTGCTGATTGGAAAATGCTTAGTGTCATCTATAGTCTGGAACAATGGCAACATTACCTTGAAGGTACACATCATGAATTTGAGATCTGGAATGATCATGCCAACCTTCAATGGTTCATGAAACACCAAGACCTCAATCGTTGTCAAGCCCAATGGGCTCAATATTTATCTCACTTCCACTTTCGATGGCTTTATAAGCCCAGTGCTACTATGGGAAAAGCTGATGCTTTATCTTGATGGGAAGACCATTCCATTGGAGCCAACTCTGATAATAAAGGAATACAGGTTATCCCCCCTTCCTCTCTCCATAGTGTTACAGAAAATTCAAAAACTGTTCATATCAACACTGACTCTGACACCATAACCACAAAAATCAAAAATGCAGTACATCTCCTTAAAGAATCTGACGTCATTAACCTAAAAGAAAAACACCAAATCGAAACACAAGATAATGATCTATTGTATGACCAAAAGGGAAAACTCTACATCCCTGATGACCAATCATTGCACATGGAGATCATATGTCTACATCACGACACTTCTATTGCCAGACATCCCAGAGTTGAAAAGACCTTAGATCTGATCCAACAAAGTTATACCTGGCCCAGAATGAACACCCTCATAAAAGAGTATGTATCATAATGTGAACATTGTGCTAGATGCAAACCAACCAACATTGTGCCACCTGGTAAACTTCACCCCTTAGATCTCCCAAATATGCCATGGATTGAAGTCATGGCTGACTTCACCACTGATCTGCCACTATCGCAAGGATTTTACTCTATTCTTGTTATCGTTGATCGATTCTCTAAAGAAGTAGAATTCATCCCCTGCAACAAGACAGTCACCACCATGGATACAGCTCGACTCTATTTAAACCATGTGTGGAAAAACCATGGCCTTCCACATGCTATTGTATCTGACCGAGGCCCCCAGTTCACCTCTCAGGTAATGAAAGATCTATGCAAACATTTAGGCATTCAATCTAAACTCTCCATGGCATTTCACCCTCAGACTGATGGACAGACTGAGCAGATAAACAGAGACCTTCAACAGTACCTCCGTCTGTTTACTGCTGAAAGATAAAATGATTGGGTTGATTGGCTACCCTTAGCCCAATTCTCCTATAATACTAAGAAGCAGGCTTCTACCCAAAAGTCACCTTTTAAAGTCACATGCTCCTATATGCCATGAATGGGCTTTGAATATAAAGTTGCAAATGCACCAGCTGCTGAGCAGTTCACTACCTCTATGGAGGATGTCTTAACCAATACCCGAGCCAATTTAGAAAAGGCTCAATCACACATGAAAGTTCAAGCAGATAAACACCACTCTAAACCCCCTAAATACACAGTTAACAATAAGGTTTGGCTTTCCACCAAAAACCTTAAATTAACACGTGCTTCTAAGAAGCTCATGAAACGATGGCTTGGCCCATACATCATTATGAAACTGATCGGAGATAATGCAGTAGAACTGCATCTACCACAATCAATGAGGATCCACCCTGTTGTGAACATCTCTCATGTTCGCCCTTACAAGGAACACCTCAAAGGCCAAACCACATTCCGTCCTGGACCAGTTGAGGTCACAGAAGATAGAGAGATTGAATATGAGATTGACTATATCGTTGACACATGCTTTAAATGAAATCGCCTCGAATACCTTGTCCATTGGAAAGGGTACTCAGACAAAGAAAGAACCTGGGAACTCCTGAAGAACCTTGAAGGTTCTACTGACACTGTAAAAGACTTTCATCACTTACATCCAAATACACCACGACGAATCCACTTATGTCAATCAGATTTCCTTTCCACCTTCACAGATTTTGGCAAACACTTCCAGGAAATCCAATCTTGCAGCCTACCTTTTAATTGCCTGGAAGTTGATTTCTAAAGATGGGATAGTGTTACAGACACTCTATTTTTCCTTTCATTTTCCCTATTTTTCCTGATTTTATCTGAGTGATTTCGCATTTAGCCCCTATCTTTAACCCCTATCACCTGAACACCTAAATGCTCATCCCTCATGGCGATCTAGACCTTTGCCTCATGGACAAACCAGTGCAGCCTCATGTTCTTCTCATGTTCCACTCTACATCCTCACCTGTGTCTTATCTTCACTGCCACTTTAATCTCCTTTGCCTCATGTATATTTCATATTCACCTCATGGCCTTATCTATGACTCGTCCTCCTCATGTCTCTTATTACTGCTTGCCTCAAGGCAAGGCAGTACTAATCCATGCCTCCTCCTCATGTTCATCATAGCTATGCACAGGATATCTCTTAGATCTAGTGTACACAAGTGTAAACCCCTGAGTAGTATATAAAGGCCCAAGTTGCTGCCAGAGGACCTTAGTTTTGTCCTCTTGGTTTTCTCCCATCCTCACTCATACCAGCTGTGATCCATAGGTCCTAGTGTTCCTAGCACTAGTGCCCCTGTCCAAGAACATCATCTCCTAGTGAGCTTGGTGTTTCAATTGAGTCCTTCACCTGGCTTTTTCCATACCCATTTACATCCATCTGACCCTAGGCAATTGATCTTTGTCTCATCAGACCATATGACCTTCTTCCAGTCCTCCATAGTCCAATCCTTGTGGGCATAAGCAAAGTCTAAACAGGCCTTGTGATGTCTAGCAGAGAGAAGAGGTCATTTGGACTTGACTACTGCTTTCATACCAGTTTTTTTCAAGTGAAGGCAAACAGTGCTTGGGAATAGAGGCTTGTTGATGATGTTGCCAAGAGCTTTGGCAACCTGAACTGCATTTTCAGCCTTCTGAGAAGAGATCAAGTGAATAGCATGGCAAATATTAGTGGGAGAAAGCTTGGATGGATGATCCCCAGTGGACTTCTCAGAACACTCTTTAGAATGAAGTCTGGAGATGGTAGAGACATGGACACTAGTAGTAGATGCAATGGAGTGAGCAGATTGGCCAGCATCAAGCATAGAGAGAATGATATTCCTTTGAGTAGCAGATAGAGGTCTCATGATGATAGTGGATAGGAAACAAGAGGTGTGTGAACTTTTTCAAATTCAAATAGAATGTTTATATGTATATCTTCATTTGTGTAACCAAACAAAAGTCAATATTCTATGTTTTGGCTCAGATTACACATTCCATATCAAAAGCTCAAAAACTGTTGCAATGAGATCACCATATTGAAATGGCCATATCTCAGGCACCTCTGGGCCAAATTACATAATTCCTTAATCTATATATAGCCAGGAGTGTGGGCCACATGTCACCTCACTACTACTAAGCGATATTCCCACGCCCTCGGACACTACAGAGTGAACACTTCAAAATAGACAAACATTGCAACAGTTTTTGAGATCACTGTAGAAGGACCAGTTGACAGTCAGTGCTTCATAAGATTTTTGAAGGAACATGTGGTATGTCTTCATAGTTCATGTATAGTATTTACTTATCTTTTGTACAGATGTCTCTCACCAACCTGTATCCTGGTCCCCACAGCGTTATTGTCATGGACAATTGCCACATCCATAAGACCAAGGAGGTCCACACACTTATTGAAGACATGCACTGTATGTATGTGATATTGTTCTTTACATAGTACTAACTACTACTAGTTTGCAAGCTTATCTTCCTCCCCCCCTACTCTTCTGATTATAATCTGATTGAACAAGCATTCTCAGTGATCAAGGCATACTTTTGGCACTACCCTGACAACTTCTCAATGACCACAATTGTACATGCTTGTCAAAGCATTACTCCTGACAAAGCAAAAGGCTTTTTCCGGGTGTCAGGCTACATCGTGTAATGAGAAATGGACCTAGTACTATAGTTGTTAGTTGTAAAGCCTTGCAAATTACTCCCACAATGAATGTATGGTCATTGTAATGAATTCACAGCAACATAACAAATTCACGGTGAAAATAGATTGTAAGGCTAACGATGCAGATATTGTCATATTACTTGAAGAAACTATCTAAAGTGTCGTCATCACCATCCTCACAAACCATAAATCCTCTCAGAACAGGAAGCCATGTCCCATGATCTGTAGACTGGTACCAAAGATTGTAGTCTTTTGGTCCATCATTATTCCCAGCAATCATTGGAGATCCAGTGAAGTGGCAGCCACCACCATCATGATACTTCTTCTCATAAGCAACCCTCTGATGGGGTGGATGAGTAGGTGACCTGAATTGATTCTGATCAGTGTTACTATGCTTACACTTTGCATCAGGACCATTCCACCAGGCAATAGAATTCTTTTTCAGATGGATTATATTGCTGGCTGGAATTCCAATCTCCATAGCAAGTATTTTGTCATCAATTTCAGGGAGGATGTTGGGGCTGATGTGCTGCCCTGCAAGTCTCCACTCAAATACAGTAGCATTCTCGACATGGAGCTCTGTCTCTACATATTTGAGAAACCACATAAGCTGGGAAGAGGATGGAATTGGAGGGGAGATGGATCTTTCAGGGACAGAATGAACAGGCATCATTGAAGTTGAACCCATTGGAGTTGTGGCTGTAGTTGGATTACAAGCTCCAAATAAAAGATTGGCTAAATTCTGAAGAAAAATGACAGATGTGAGCAAGTTGATGTCCAGTGCAACATTTAGACTTGGTGTTATAATATGGATAATTTTCAAAACTTTTTTACCTTACCATTTCATTGTTCATCTCACGTGACTGTGCACGTGACCGTGGGAATCATTACATAATCAAGTCCAGACCTATGATGTCATATGACATCATACCTCATGTATACCACGACTCTTTAATTTCCGCTCTTCTCTCACAGCCCCTTTAATCTCCATTCACTTTCTCCCACACAAATATTACCATACATAGTAGATTAGTACACACACAGCTTGGTCCGTGCTCTCTCCTCGCATGTATATAAAGTAGGTACTTTGCGACTGGAATCCCCAGTCTAATCCACTTGTATTCTGCTCCAACAACTCATTGCCTTGACCTTCTGGTCATTGTAGGGTTGGCATAGTATGGACGACGACTCTACCCACCTGATTCGTTCAGCCAGGACTCATGTAGCCTGCAAATCAGCTGAGCCTTGTGAAAGTGATTGCGATAATCAAGCTTTCATTACACTTGGATTAGACTGGTATACACAACGCTCGGATCCCAGAGCTAAGGGAACAATTGGATTCATACATGGGCCCAGTGTTAAGGGACATCAGAGTAGACCACCGCTTAAAGGGGTAAAGAAAAGAACTTTACAAACTCTTGAATATATGCTTAGTCTGGCGTTATAAATTTGGATAAAGTTGCTGTCGGGCATAGTGCACTAGCCCCCCTTCTCCAGTGGGTGTCGATTGGAGCGTACGCTGGTACTACGATAGTGTACCCAGGTTCATGTGATTACCTGTAATGTCATGTCTGACGAGGGCAGTATTCCCTTGAGCTGTAGTAATGCTCATCCGGTTCCCCCCCACACGACTTCACCATTTCATACCTCTACGACGACTTGTTTTTTGACAGTGTCCCAGATCCTGGTTGTAAGATACTAGGAAGTAAGGCACTCCAAGGGTGCAGAAAGCGCAAAGTTTACACCCAAAACCCTAAATTTATTCGACCCCTCGCACCCCGATCCGCCTTTGCCATTCACAGCATTCCCCACTTCCATACTTACCTCTGCCCCCGATTTCTTCTGAAAAAACCCCAACAATATGTCTCACATTGATCTTGATGATCTTGTCACAAGGCTCGAGGCTCTAAGCCTCGCTAAGGAGTGTGACTCTGTCACAAAGAAGATTGCCGATCCAGGCAACTGGAATGGCGACAGGTCCACCTTCTGCTCTTGGTGGATCAAGCTGCGCTTATGGATTTCAGTGCAAAAATGGAAGTCCAACAAGGTACTAACCATGGCTGTCTTCTCCCGGTTAGAAGGAAAGGTGGAAGATTATGCCTGTCTCTCCTTAGAATACTTCTTGGAAGAAGAAGACACAAGAGATGCAAACAGAGATTTGCTGGGTGAAAAAGCCTGGCCAGAATGGGACACGCTCCAAGCGAGCATAAAAAAGCAGTTCCAAATCGATGTCATGGCCCATGAGGCCTTAAAGAAATTAGAAGCGTTCAAACAGAATGGTCACTCCATTGACATGTTCTTGCAGAAATTTGACATTCTACGCAAGGAAGCCAAGATCGATGATCACCACATGGCTACACTTTTAAAAAGGGCTGTAGATTTCAAAATCTACGAGAAGTGTAGAATAAACTCGCCAACGATCAATTTCACATATGGACAGCTTCTAGAAGCTTATCGGCCCATAGGAAGGGCCTTTGAGCAAATGACAATCAAACGAGGATCGCCTCGTTTCATTCCCCATCCCACTCTGTGAACGTCATTTCCTCTTCCTCGAGGGTACCCCCCTCAACAATTTCGTCCTCCCCCCTCGCAACCGCAATTCACAGTGGTTGGTACTCAACTGGGCCGCGGTGCCCCAATGGAAATCAGTGTCCAGCAAGCTAAACCACCAACGGACACAAGAACATGCTTCCATTGTGGGAAATCCAGGCATATCAAGCCCAATTGCCCAACCAACCCCTTCCGCCGTCAGGCATGTCCGCCTCAACAGAGGCAACAAGTTATCTGGGACTGGAATCAAGGCGCATATGTAGTGCAACCACAGGCAGAAAATGAGTATGCCTCGTTTTTTAATTACCAACCTCAGATAAACCAACAATACACTGGACGTCCCCTCCCCACTCCTCCTGTCACTACAACAGTACCAAATGTAGCCCAAGGCCAAGCTTGGATGACCAAAGAGGCGGAAGCCTATTATCACGACAAGTTTGAAGTTGAAGCCAAGGCAAGAGCAGCCCAGGCTTTAAATGGACAAAGCCAATGACTGATGAGGGTGGTCAGCGGCTAGGACACTGCTTGAACAATACTTCTTCTACATTAGTTGATTGTACAGATTCCGATTTCCCTATTTCAGACATTTCCTCTGTACTATGTAAATTAAATGAAAACTCCATCAGAGCGTCTCAATTGAGCATGGCACCGGAAGAAAATAGTGTGCTTAATTCTCTGATAAAACAACAAAAAATATCTTTAATTTATAAATCCCTCAAAGTAACGCTCAACCGCGCATTGACTTTGTCATTCGGCGAAGAACTTTCGCTTGAGACAGTCATTACATGCAAGGTTAACGACCAATGGTTGCATTACCATTTTCTTTCTCTTCTCAATTCTGGAGCTTCGCATACTTTTATTGATCAGGACTATGTACGATGTCATGGCATTCCCTATTATGAGATTGAACATCCAATTAAGATACATAATGCTGATGGAACGGAAGGAGCTATCGGACCGATCCGTCACGCGGTAACACTGATTGTGGAAGTTCAAGGACACTATGAAGTAATAGACGCTTATATATCTAAATTAGGAACACACAGAATGATCATCGGGTATGACTGGCTAGTCCATCATAACCCCGAGATTGACTGGGTGAAAAAGACTTTATCCTTCCCCTGTTGCACTTCCTTTTGTAAAGTTATGGGCTCAGGACCTATTGCTATTCCACCTACGAACACTACAATACATACGATAGAAGAAGAACTAAAGGACAAAGTGCCAGCCACTTACCATGAATTTCTAGATGTCTTTTTGGATAAAGAATCCGAAAGAATGCTGTTATGAAAACCTTGGGATCATGCAATAGATCTCAAAGAAGATTTCGTACCAAAGAAAGGAAGAGTTATCCCTCTATCCGATGTCGAAATGGACGAGGTTTGAACATTCATTGACAAACAACTCAAAAAGGGATATATCAAACCTTCGAAATCACCTCAAACGGCACCAGTACTCTTTATCCCAAAAAAGGACAGTAAGAAATGAATGGTCATGGACTATTGCTATTTAAATGAAGGCACCATAAAAAATTCATATCCTCTACCTTTGATTTCCCAGCTAATTGACAGGCTCAAGAACGCTGATTTGTTCACTGCAATGGACTTGTGCTGGGGCTACAACAACGTTAGAATCAAAGAAGGCAATGAATGGAAAGCGGCGTTTGTAATGCCCATCGGAGCCTATGAACCCACCGTAATGTATTTTGGCCTAACTAACTCTCCTCCCACTTTCCAACAGATGGTTAACAATATCTTCAACGATATGTATGCCATTGTGGTTATTTATATTGATGATATTTTAGTCTTCACCTCTGGCAAAACCAAGGAACAACACGAGGACATTGTTAAGGAAGTCCTCCATTGACTACGAGAAAATGACCTATACATCAAACCCGAAAAATGTCATTTCTCGCAGGAAAAAGTCGATTTCCTAGGTATGGTCGTTTCTAAAAAGGGGGTAGAAATGCAATCCAAGAAGGTTGCTGGGATCATTGACTGGCCTACCCCCACAAGACTAAAACAACTCCAAGGATTCCTGGGACTTTGTAATTATTATAGACGTTTCATAGAAGGTTTCGCAGAGATCGCCCAGCCATTGAATGACCTCACCAAAAAAGATCAACCATTCATCTGGAGCAACGATCAGCAAAAAGCCTTCGATAATTTAAAGAAGAAGTTTACAGAAGCACCTCTTCTCACGTACCCAAATCGAGAACAAGAAATACACGTAGAAACCGATGCTTTGGATATCGCCATGGGAGCAGTGCTCTCAACCCTATGCCAAGATGGAAACTGGCGTCCCATCACTTTCATTTCCCATTCCTTCAACAGCGCTGAGCGCAACTATCCCATTTACAATAAAGAACTGCTTGCAGTTATTAGGGCGCTAGAAGAATGGCGTCATTATCTGATTGGTAGACCCAATTTCGAGATCTGGACAGATCATAAGAATCTCAAATATTGGAAGAAACCTCAGACGCTTTCTGGACGTCAAGCATGCTGGCACGCACTCTTACAAGAATTTAATTATTTGTTTGTTTGCAAACCGGGATCTTCAAATGGTAGAGCTGATGCTTTATCTCGACGACCTGATCATGGCAATGCTGTGCAAGACCATAATCAGAACATTACAGTACTCCCTCGTTCAGTTTTTATCAATAATGTACAATTATCTTCTTCATTCTATGAAAAACTACAAAAAGAATCAAAAAATATGAATCTCGATTCTATTGACAATTTCCTCTTTTATTCTGATATGTCTATTTTCAAAAATGAAAACAACAAAGTTTTCATACCACCTTCCCTATGTACAGAACTTATAACTTTATGCCACGACTCTCCAATTGCAGGTCATGGAGGTCATTCTAAAACTATTCACACTCTTTCTCAATATTTTTCATGGCCTGGAGTTACGAAAGATGTCAAAACTTACGTAGATCACTGTCAGGTGTGCGCCCTCACGAAGGGTAAGCAAAAAGCACCCGCTGGCAAACTTATACCCCTTCCCGCTGCTAAACGACCGTGGGAAGATTTATCAGTTGATTTCATTACTGGACTTCCCGTTTCAAATAATTATACAGCCATCTGCATAGTCGTTGATCGATTTTCCAAAGAAGTTGTCTTCATTCCTACCTACGATACTTGTTTTTCAAAAGATCTAGCTATATTATTCCGAGACCATGTATGGTGTACCCACGGTCTCCCCTCCACTCTCGTTTCAGATCGAGGTCCCCAATTTGTATCTGCATTTACCCAAGAACTTTGCAAACTCCTTGGTGTAAACCAAAAAATTTCCACGGCTTACCATCCACAAACGAATGGCCAAACTGAACGCATAAACCAAGATCTCGAGCAATATCTCTGCGCTTATGTAGGAAAGAAACAGAACGATTGGGCAAACTGGCTTAAAATGGCTCAATTCTCCCATAATAACACTATCACTACCGCAACCGGAGAAATTCCTTTCCACATTACAAGAAACTATGCACCCCGCATGGGATTCAAAGGAAAACTATCTGGTTTTGCTAAAGAGATTGGCCGAAGCCATAGAGAAATAGAAGAAGCATTAGAAGCAACACGAGAGAGGATGATCGCCTCTTCTAATAAAAAACGATCAGACGCACCAGAATATTCTATTGGCCAGCAAGTCTGGCTATCTACCGATAAATTAAAACTTCCCTACACAGCAAAAAAGCTAACGCAGAAATGGATCGGACCTTACAGCATCACCAAGGTCCTTCCTAATGCGGTCATGCTCAACCTTCCGAATAATGTTCACATTCATCCCACCATGAACATCTCTCGTGTCAAACCTTACAGAGAAATGCTGCCTGGTCAGCCAAAATCTCGTCCTGATGCTATCGAAATAGACGAAGAAGGAGAAGAACAATTTGAAATTGACTTCATTGCCGCTTCTCGAATGAAAAACAGGAAGTTAGAATATTTAGTGCATTGGAAGGGCTATGACAAAACCGATCGTACCTGGAAGTCTAGTGACATAATCAATACAGCACCAGATGCAGTCGCTGATTTCCACAAACACAATCCCTCCGCACCTCGCAAACTTCGCAGCTTATCCGCATCTTCTTTCGCTATGCTTTTTCAACCTTTCAAAAACCTCACAGAAAACAAGAAAACACTGACTCGCCTGGAATTCGAGTCCTAAAAAGGGGGTAATGTTATAATATGGATAATTTTCAAACTTTTTCACGACATACTTTCATTGTTCATATCACGTGACTGTGCACGTGACCGTGGGAATTATCACATGACTCAAGTCCAGACTATGACATCATATGACGTCATACCTCATGTATACCACGACTTTTTAATCTCCATCATTCTCCCACACAGCCCCTTTAATCCCCGTTTACGTTCTCACACATATATTACTATAGTTAGTAGATTAGTACACGCACAGCTTGGTCCGTGCTCATTCTCATCATGTATATAAAGTAAACACTTTGTGACTGGAATCCCCAGTCTAATCCACTTGTATTCTGCTCCAACAACTCATTGCCTTGGCCATTTGGTCATTGTAGGGTTGGCATAGTATGGACTAAGACTCTACCCACCTGATTCGTTCAGCCAGGACTCGTGTAGCCTGCAAATCAGCCAAGCCTTGTGGAAGTGATTGCGATAACCAAGCTTTCATCACAACCTGTGCACAACCATACTAGTAGGAATGATACCTCTTTGTCTTCACCATAGTGAACTTGAATGAGAACCATTGCTTGCTAGAGATCTTGTACTGAGTCTGACCATGCTTCTTGAGAATACTTTCAAGGAATTCAAGATACAGTGACCTCCAAAACCGTTGCAATAACTAACCTGGATGCGGTGCGCGAAGCGCACCGCAAACACCCGTGGGAACTGCGCTCAGCTTTGGTGTGACCAAACAAAGTACAAACTCTTGGCTACAAATCGGTCCCTGGGTCATGTGATTTGGCCCAGTGGCTGTGGAGATATGGCCATTTTAAAACAGCAATACCATTGCAACAGTTTTGCACCCTTTGATAGACCAAGTGGAATTTGATTGAAATCAACTGGCAATTGACTATGTTTGGTCATACAAACAAAGATATACATGCAAATACCATGTCTGAGTTTGAAACAATTCACACGCCTCTTTATTTCCA
>JBBPSW010000178.1:0-16658 GCA_038093775.1 Butyriboletus pseudospeciosus | reverse complement strand
TGTAGCCAAGGGTTTGTACTTTGTTTGGTCACACCAAAGCTAAGCGCAGTTCCCACGGGTGTTTGCGGTGCGCTTCGCGCACCGCGTCCAGGTTAGTTATTGCAACGGTTTTGGAGGTCACTGTATGACTCGTCCTCCTCATGTCTCTCATTACTGCTTGCCTCAAGGCAAGGCAGTACTGATCCATGCCTCCTCCTCATATTCGCCATAGCTACACACAGGATATTTCTTAGATCTAGTGTACACAAGTGTAAACCCCTGAGTAGTATATAAAGGCCCAAGTTGCCGCCAAAGGACCTCAGTTTTGTCCTCTTGGTTTTCTCCCATCCTCACTCATACCTGCTGTGGTCCTAAGGTCTCTATTGTCCCTAGCAATAGTGCCCTTGTCCAGATACATCATCTCCCAGTGAGCTTGGTGTTTCACATGGGCTGCCAACAATCAAACAAGGCTTAGAGCTGATCTCCATCAAGGATTGCAAGATCACATGGCTCAGGATGGTGTTCAAAATATGGCTCAGGTTGGACGTATCATCCTTTCCTCCACTCACAAAGGTGGTCCTCACTATATGCAACAGCTCCTTCAGGACTCTCTGGCAATATGTTGTGAATACAAGAAGCCTGACCTTTTCCTAACCATGACTGCCAATGGAAGCTGGCCAGAAATCACTCAGAATTTGCTTCCAGGTGTGTCTTTTCTCTTATACATTCCTTTGACCCACAATTTAATCACTGTGAATGATGATAGGTCAAAGTGCTTTGGATAGGCCTGACTTGGTTTCTTGAGTTTTCTATGGCAAACAGCAAGCCTTGCTCAAGAAGGTTCGTAATGGCTACTATGGCCAAGTGGCAGGCTTTGTCTACACCATCAAATACCAAAAGTGTGGCCTTCCTTGCATGCATCTTTTGGTCTTCTTGGAGGAGCCAGACAAGATTCAGACTGTGGAACAAATTGATGCCATCATTTCAGCCCAAATTCCTGATGTTGACATTCATCCTCAACTCCATGCTGCTATCACCAAATCCATGCTTCATGGTCCCTGTTCTCCTGAAAGATGCATGGAAAACAATGTTTGCAAAAAGCACTTTCCAAAGTCCTTCTCTTCCCATACCATCATCAAAGAGGATGGCTATCCTGACTATGCTTGACCTGACAATGGCAGAACCATTCAGAAAAGGGAAAATGTCTTTGACAACAGACATGTGGTACCTCATCCCAGGGAGTTGGTGGTGCAGTTCAACTGTCATATCAATCTGGAAGTCTGTGGCTCCATCAAGGCTATCAAGTATATCCACAAGTATATCTACAAGGGTTCTGATCATGCTACCATTCTAACAGAGGGTCATGATGAAATTCACTCCTATATGGATGCCAGATATATCTCCTCCACTCAAGCCTGTCACAATATCTTTGAATTCTCCATGCATATGGAATGGCCAGCCATTTATTGTCTTCCTGTTCATCTCCCAGGTTGTCAAAATGTTGTCTTTCATGCTAAAGCACAGATAGGGCAGGTGGTCAATAATGCAAAGGACACTCAACTCCTTGGATGGTTCAAGGCAAACCAAGATCCTACTCTTATTGCTGCTGGAGCACATGATTATCTCTATCAGGATTTTCCCAAGAGGTTTGTTTGGAACAAGCAACATGCTGTATGGATGGTTTGTCAAAGATACAAGGCCATTGGATGCATGTATTCCATTCCTGCCACTGCTGGAGAGGCATTCTACTTGCATCTTTTGCTCACTGTGGTCAAAGGTAAGACTGTTCATTTCCTGTGGATGGATCAAAGTTGATCATTTCTCCTCACAGGTGCTACCTCCTTTGAAGATCTTTGTACTGTCAATGATCACATCTATGATGATTCCTTCAAAAAGGCCTGTCATGCACATGGTCTCTTGCAGGATGATAGAGAATGGTTGTTGTGTCTTCAGGAGGCTGCCCATTTCAGCATGGGTTATCAATTGTGCCATTTGTTTGTCATCATCCTGGTGCATCATGCTCCTGTGGATCCTGATCACTTGTGGGAAGCATCCAAGATCAATCTCTGTGATAATTTGGGCCACCATCTTATTCACACCCTTCATATTTCTGAGCCTACTCAAGACCAGATCTGTGATTATGGTTTGCATCTCATAGCTCAAGCCCTCAGAAGACATGGCAAAAGCTTGCAAGACTATCCAAGCATGCCTGTACCACAAGGAAACTGGGGTCATCAGCAGGGAAACCAGCTCATCAATGAACAAAGAGCATATGACAGACAGGAGCAACAAGCTTTTGTGGACAGAGGCCTACCCACCTTGAATCTCCAACAAAGTGCTCTTTATCATGCAGTGATGAACAGTGTTCTCAATTCTCATGGATCCATGTTTTTCCTTCATAGTGGTGGAGGTTGTGACAAGACCTATCTGGCTAAGCTGATTTCTACAGCTGTTCATGCAAGAGGAGAAATTGTCCTATGTGTTGCATCCATTGGTCTGGCCTCCCTTTGTTATGGTTACCAAGTTAACCTAACTCTAGGATTATGACATCATGAACATGTGTTGTACTTGATGACACACATCAGTGCCTGACACAGCCTGGTTGCTGCCACCTGTTCCTATCTATCACCACCAATCCCCATAGCCACACCTCAAGGCTATACTTGTGCCCACTCTATATCCCTTATCATCACTGCCTCATGGCCTGGACCATACCCAATACCCTGAACTCTAGATTATCCCCATGGTTACCATGGCTATACTTAATGTCCATCCTATGCTATGCATTGCTATACTGATACATGCTGCTATCTTGTGTACTATCTCTAGATCCACTGTATATAGATACAAACACCAGTAGAGTATATAAACCCCCTGAGTTGCCAGCCAACTCTCCCCATCTTTATTCACTTGTTTCTCTCACCATAGAACCCTAGGCAAGCACTGGCCCTGGCCTTGCCTCTGTTCTCATCCTCTTTGTCTGTTTCTCAACCATTGGGATCATGGTTGTAATACCCTTCTTCTCCCTGGTGGTCACACAGTCCATTCATGCTTCAAGATTCCCATTCCTTGCCATGAACAGAGTACTTGCAACATCAAGAAGAATGATCTTAATCACCAGCTCCTTCAGCAGACATCCTTGATCATCTGGGATGAAGCAGGTTTACAACATCACCATGTGGTGGAGTCTGTGGATTGTATCTTGCATGATCTTCTCAATAAAAACCAGCCATTTGGAGATATTACCATTCTATTTGGTGGAGACTTCAGGCAAATTCTTCCTGTAATCCAACATGGCTCAAGAGAACAGATTGTTCCTGCTATCCTCACTCACTCCAATCTTTGGGCAAACATGACTATCCACTATCTCCTTCAAAACATGTGTCTTGGGCATGATCCTGAATCTGATCACTGGGCACAGCAACTTCTTCATATTGGAGTTACTGATGGTGATGTTATCCTTCCTGAGCACATGCACTGTGGCAATGACATGCTATCCCTCATCAATGCCATCTACTCTCAGTTCCTTTCCAGAAATCAAATCCAACCTCTTCCTGATCAGTATTTCCTGGATCACACTATTCTTGCTCCAAGAAATGTTCAAGTCCACGAAATCAACTCCACCATCCTTAACTCTGTTGCACCTCAGGAGAAGATGACCTATCTCAGTGCAGACTCTGTTACTGATAGAAAATATGACTATGTTCAGCCAGAAGTTCTCCACACTTTCAATCCCTCTGGATTTCCCCTTCATCAGCTAGAGCTCAAAAATGGTGTTTCTCTCATGCTATTGTGTAATCTGGATCCCATCCATGGTCTCTACAATGGTACTTGCTTGATGCTCATCAGATCCACTAGGTGCATCTTGGAATGTCATATATTGAATGGAGAAGGCAATGCCAATGCCAATGATGTGGTTTTCATTCCTCGCATGGCTCTTGATAGTGGCTTAGAAGATTCTCCTGTTCCATTTTGTCACTTGCAATTTCTAGTCCACCTGGCCTATGCCATGACCATCAACAAGTCACAAGGGCAAACACTCAAACATATTGGTCTCAACTTGAGGTCACCTGTTTTTTCTCATGGACAACTGTATATGGCACTTTCACATTGTATCCATCCTAGAAACATCAAGGTTCTATTTTCTGATGATCAAGAAAATACCAAAGTAACAAATGTTGTTTGGAATGAAGTATTTGGAAACTTGGAAATATGATCAATTGTACTATACCTTTGTAACAACTTTGCTACATACAAGACTGTTACAAACACTCTATTTTTCCCTTTATTTCTCCTATTTTTCTTGATTTTATCTGAGTGATTTCGCATTTAGCCCCTATCTTTAACCCCTATCTCGCGATCCCCTAAATGCTCCCTCCTCATGGTCTGGACCTTCACCTCATGGCCAGACCAGTGCTACCTCATGGTCACCTCATGCCCCACTCTTCCTCCTCAGCTGTGTCTTATCATTACAGCCATATTAATCTTCTCTGCCTCATGTATGTTCCACCTTGGCCTCATGGCCTTATCTCTGACTCGACATCCTCATGTTCCTCATTACTGCCGCCTCAAGGCAAGGCAGTACTGATCCATGCCTCCTCCTCATGTTCCCCATAGTTATGCACAAGATATCTCTTAGATCTAGTGTACACAAGTGTAAACCCCTGAGTAGTATATAAAGGCCCAAGTTGCCACCAGAGAACCTCAGTTTTGTCCTCTTGGTGTTCTCCCATCCTCACATCTACTGTTGTGGTTCTAAGGATTACTGCTCATAGCAAAAGATCCTGTATTGTCTAGAGAATACCATTGCTCTGTGAGCCTGGTGTTTCATTAGGACAAAACTCCTTTAACTGTCCTTCGACCCTCCCAGCCGAACTACAGGTGGTGAAACCATCACCAACCCGCTGCTGCAGCACCCCTTCATAGTATTCCTAGTACTATGCTCAAGAGTAGGAATCTTTCCCTCCTAGTATTGAGAAGCCAAGACATGATCACTAACTCCTGTCACACTTAGTGTCAATCAAAAGAGAAGTAAGTCCCTGCCCCCCTCTAGCGTTCTTTGCTGAAGAATCAGAGGCAGATATCAAGTCAGAAACCAAGTCTGACAACTTCATAGATGAACTAGTAAATTACTGTCTCAGAGACTGCATCACAGCATATGAGCAAGCTGCCCATGAGAATGATAGGAAACCAAGTAGTCACCTAAGTTCTTACATCACAAGAAGTTCTGCTCTGAGATACTTGCCAAATCAGGCAGTATCTATGGCATCATCTTATCACCCAAGCACCCCTGTCTGCTTGCCAACACCACTTGCCCAACCTGTCAACTGGAAATGCATTTGTGCCATTGATTCTCATGCCTCCTGCAATGCTGCCCCCACCACAGATAGCTGGTCTGAGGTTACTCTTGTTGAACCTCTTGATTATCATTTACATTGAGCATTCATCCTGTTCAAACTCTCGGATTTTATTGGAGAGGCAATACAACTGGGCATTTACCAGAAGAGACAACACAACCAAATTGAGGAGATTAAACATCAGGTCTGCACAGCTAGAGACCATGTCAAAGAATGACTATGTCTGGCACAGAGATCTCCAACCCCTCCATCTTCTGATTCTAGTTTTGATAATTTCCCCCCTTACTGGTACTGCTGTACTTGTCATCACAGCCTTTTCCACACCTCTTCTCTTCAACCCAAAAAGGTACTTAGGGCACCTTTATGTTTCCATTAAGATAGCTATGAGACAGGACATTGCTATCTGGGCACCTGCTGTAATATAAAGAATTCCCCAAGTCCCCTTATAGCCTATCTTCATCAGACCACAAACACCTAATCAGCCACAACATCCTCCTTATCAATGAGAGATCTCTTCATCAGAAGAAGAGTTACCAGATTCAGATCAGGAGAATCAGCCTCCTTCCCCACTTCCAAGAAGAGCAATTGAATGAACAGTGTTCTATTCATGTTTCTCTATATATTCACTTCTCTTCTTGTGCTACTTGTTTTTCTTGTTTTGCACACTGTCCCAAAGGGAAAACCCTTTGCTATCACCATCAATTGGAACTTCTTCCTCATTAATATCACTATCAGAGAAGTGCACATCATAAAGAAAATCCAAGAAGCCAAATGAACAGAACAATCAGCTTGGCCTGAACTGGAAGATAACAGTTGGACCAAAAATGAGACTACATGGAAAGCTCAATCCATAACTGAACCTAACCAGAAACCATTATGAGAAACTCCCACCTGGATTGAGTGGTTTTTTAATTCAATCTCACCCTTCATGATCCAGACAATCACTTCCCAATTCTTCTATTCTCATTTTCAGACCAATTACACAATCAAGCAAGGCTCTTCTTACACAACAGGACCTGCCTCCCCAGAGTACTTCTCCACACCAACCGAAATAAGCACTAAAGCTCAGTGGGAACTAGACTCAACAATGGAGATCCCCAGTTTAGTAGAAAATACTAATTGATCATGTACAGTATAACAATGTCCAAATCAAAGAAGGTGACAAATGGAAAGCTGCATTCATTTGCCATCATGGATCCTTCGAACCCTTGGTAATGTACTTTGGGTTATACAACTCCCCTGCCACACTTCAAACTATGATGAATGAACTCTTTGCCAATATGACTGATGTCATGGTTGTCTATATTGATGACCTCATGATCTTTACCAAATCTGATGATCTAGCCACTCATGAACAAATTGTTGCAAAAGTACTCCAATGATTACAAGATAACAACCTCTTTGCTAAGCTGGAGAAATGCTTCTTCAGTGTCAAGGAAGTAGAGTTTCTTGGTATAATCGTCTCTAGAGATGGGATACAAATGCATAAAACTAAAGTTTCCTCCCTTATGCAATGGCCCACTCCCACTAACATGCAGGGAGTACAGAGTTTCCTCAGATTTGCCAATTTCTATTGATGATTCATACAAGAATATGCACAAGTTGCATGACCACTTCATGACCTAACTAAAAAGAATATTCCTTTCGAATGGACAGATGAATAACAACAAGCATTTGATATGCTTAAATCACACTTCACTTCCGCCCCTATTCTTGCTTACCTGGATATAGATGCTACCTTCCATTTGGAAATGGATGCATCAGACTTCACTACTGGTGCTGTTTTATCTATTCAGAAAGATAACAAATGGCACTCTGTTGCATATTCCTTTCACACCATGTCCCCAGAGGAATGCAACTATCCTGTTGCAGATAAGGAAATGGTCAGTGTCATTTGTAGCCTTGAACAGTGGCATCATTACCTTGAAGGTGCACATCATGAATTTGAGATCTGGAATGATCATGCCAACCTTCAATGGTTCATGAAACACCAAGACCTCAACCACAGACAAGCCTGATGGGCTCAATATTTATCTTGATTCCACTATAAATGGCTCCGTAAGCCCAGTGCTACCATGGGAAAAGCTGATGCTTTATCCTGCTGAGAAGATCACACTATTGGAATTGACTCTGATAACACAGGAATATAGGTTATCCCTCCTTCCTCTCTTCATAGTGTTACAGAAAATCAAAAAACCATTCACATCACCACCAACTTTGACATTATAATCACAAAAATCAAAAATACAATCCTCCTCCTTAAAGAATCTGATGTCATTAATCTAAAAGAAAAATACCAAATTGAGACACAAGACGATGATCTATTACATGACCAAAACAGAAAACTTTATGTCCCTGATGACCAATCCTTACAAGTGGAAATCATACATCTATATCATGACACTTCAATTGCTAGACATCCTGGAGTTGAAAAGACTTTAGATCTAATCCAACAAAGTTACACCTGGCCCGGAATGAACACTTTCATAAAAGAGTATGTATCACAATGTGAGTGTTGTGCCAGATGCAAACCAACCAACATTGCACTGCCTGGAAAACTTCATTCCTTAGATCTCCTGAATATTCCATGAATTGAAGTCATGGCTGACTTCACAACTGATCTACTCCTATCACAAGGTCTTGATTCCATCCTTGTCATTGTTGATCGATTCTCCAAGGAAGTGGAATTCATTCCTTGCAATAAGACAGTCACCGCCATGAATACTGCCTGACTCTATCTAAACCATGTGTGGAAGAATCATGGCCTTCTGCATGCTATCTTATCTGACAGAGGCCCTCAGTTTGCTTCCCAAGTAATGAAAAATCTATGCAAATGTTTAGGAATCCAGCCAAAATTATCTACAGCATTCCATTCTCAGACTGATGGACAGACTGAGTGAATGAATAGAGACCTTCAGCAGTATCTTTGACTCTTCACTGCTGAGAAACAGAACAACTGGGTTGATTGGCTATCCCTAGCCCAATTCTCCTATAATGCTAAGAAGCAGGCTTCTACCCAAAAGTCACCCTTTGAAATCACACATTCATACATGCCATGAATGGGCTTTGAAAAAAAGGTTACAAAGGCACCTGCTGCTGAGCAGTTCACCACCACTATGCAGGATACCCTAACCAATACCCCAGCCAACCTAGAGAAAGCTGAACCATGGATGGAAGTCCAAGCAGACAAACATCACTCAGATGCTCCTAAATATAAGATTGGCAATAAAGTTTGGCTTTCTATTGAAAACCTAAAGTTAACCCACACTTCTAAGAAGCTTATGGAACAATGGCTTGGCCCATATGATATCATGAAACTAATCAGTGATAATGCAGTGGAACTGCATCTACTCTGATCAATGAGAATCCACCCCATTATAAACATCTCTCACATTCATTCCTACAAGAAACACCTTGAAGGACAAATCACATTCCACCCTGGGCCTGTGCAGGTCACAAAGGACAGAGAGATCGAATATGAGGTTGACTATGTTGTTGACATGCATTTCAAATAAAACCACCTTGAATATCTTGTCCATTGGAAGGGATACTCAGGTGAAGAACAGACATGGGAACCCCTGAAGAACCTTGATGGTTCTCAGCACACTGTGAAAGAATTCCATCATCTTCATCCTAATGCCCCTCAATGCATTCATCTATACCAATTAGACTTCCTTGCTGCCTTTACAGATTTCAGTGAATCTACACAAGAAATCTGGTCTTGCAGCCTACCCTTCAATTGCCTGGAAGTCGATTTCTAAATATGGGATAGTGTTACAGATGCTCTATTTTTCCCTTCATTTTCCCTATTTTTCCTGATTTTATCTGAGTGATTTCACATTTAGCCCCTATCTTTAACCACTATCTTGCAATCCTCCAAATGCTCATCCCTCCTCATGGTCTGGACCTTGGCCTCATGGCCTTATCTCTGACTTGTCATCCTTATGTTCCTCATTACCACTTGCCTCAAGGCAAGGCAGTACAGATTCATGCCTCCTCCTCATGTTCTTCATAGTTATGCACAGGATATCTCTCAGATCTAGTGTACACAAGTGTAAACCCCTGAGTAGTATATAAAGGCCCAAGTTACCACCAGAGGACCTCAGTTTTGTTCTCTTGGTATTCTTCCATTCTCACCTCATACCAGCTGTATGCTCAAGGGTTTCTACCATTGGTTTACCATTGGTAGCTGATCCAGTTGTCTCTCTTGTCTAGGGATACCATTGCTCTGTGAGCTTGGTGTTTCAACTAATATTCTAGAAATGAATATGAATCCTGAGATCCAGGATCTAATCATAAGAGAAGGCGAATGAGAAGTATACAATCTAGATCTCTATGCCAGGGCCATAATCAATGCTGAAGAAAAGATAGAAATCATCATGTTTCTAAAGAAAATAAGAACAGGACAAGCTTTCACCTCCTCTTCCAAGAATTACTTCCAGCCAAAGCCCACACACAACTCTAACACCATGAATGTTGATGTCCTCAATGAAGCATCAGACGAATCAGAGATCAAAGATCATATTGATGCCTTCAAAAGGAAGCAAAAGAGGAAATGACCCTCTGGATGCTACAATTGTGGACAAAGCAGCCACAACAAGAGTGATTGTCAAAAACCTTCCACTAGATGCAGTGAGTGTGGATGGCACCAAGGCAGTCACAAGAATGTTTGTTCAAAGGCTAAGAAGATCTGTGCTCTTGATGAGACTCCCCCCAAGCACAAGGAAAAAGGCAAAGCAGCTTGAATAATCTGGATGTCCAAGTTGCTAGAATTCCCAATGATTCGCTAAGTATATCTTTTGTAAATTACTCTCACAGCCAAGTGGAGTCTCCAATAGATTTGGAGCTTAGCCGGGGCTATAAACTGGTGCTCAATTCCACTTTATTAAACTCTTCCTCCCAAATCCCAGGTACTACTGACATTCGCAGTGTGAAATGAGATTTAACACTACAGATCAAGATTGCACCTGACAAAGATCAAGATCGCTTCATGCCCACAATAGCTCTACTTGATAGCAGAGCTAATGCAATCTACATCAATGAATCTTACATGAAAGAGAAGCAGATTTCTCTTTTGAAGCAAGATAAGCCCATACTGGTATACAATGTGGATGGATCACATAATACTGCCAAAACAATGACTCACTATGCCAAAATTGTCATTAGGTTTCAGGATCATTGTGAGCAAACCTGTGCTAAAGTAACTGATCTAGGGAAAAATCAGATGATACTTGGTCACTCATGGTTGCATCACCATAATCCTATGATTGATTGGACTACTGGATTAGTTCACATGACATGCTGTCCCCCTATGTGCAAAACTCTGAATGGAACCTCAAAGTTTATTAGTCAACTTGAGTTGGAGGAATGAGACTCCTTATGACAAATCTTTACACTCAAACAGAAAGAGCTGGTAAAGAAACCTGATCCAAAACCAGAAGATCTTGTGCTGCATGTTTACCACAAGTATCTAACAGTCTTCTCTAAGAAAGACTCTGAATGAATGCCAATTCGCAAAACCTGGGATCATGCTATCAAACTGAAAGATTCCTTTGTTGCTAAGAAAGGATGCTTGATTCCCCTTTCACCAACAAAACAATAGGAGGTATCCAACTTCATAGATGATCAACTAGCCAAAGGCTATATATACCCCTCTAGATCCCTGCAGACTTCACCTGTCTTCTTTGTTCCAAAGAAAGATGAATGCAAATGTATGGTACAGGATTACTGATATATTAACAAACATATGATCAAGAACAACTATCCTTTACCCCTGATCTCGCAACTTGTTGACAAATTGCAAGGATCAAAATGGTTTATGAAGATTGATCTTTGCTGGGGATACAACAACACACAAATCAAAGAAGGTGACAAATGGAAAGCCATATTTATTTGTCATCGAGGATCCTTTGAACCCTTAGTCATGTACTTCAGATTATGCAACTCCCCTGCCACATTTCAAACTATGATGAATGAACTCTTTGCTGATGTGACTGATGTCATGGTTGTCTATATTGATGATCTCATGATCCTTACCAAATCTGATGATCTAGTTGCTCATGAACAAATTGTTGCAAAAGTACTCCAATGATTACAAGATAACAATCTTTTTGCTAAGCCAGAGAAATGCTCTTTCAGTGTCAAGAAAGTAGAGTTCCTTGGTATGATCATCTCTAGAGATGGGATACAAATGGATAAGACCAAAGTATCTGCCCTTATGCAATGGCCCACTCCTACTAATGTAAAAAATGTATGGAGTTTCCTTGGATTCACCAACTTCTATTGACAATTCATATAAGGTTATGTGCAAGTCACACACCCTTTTCATGACCTAACCAAAAAGGATATCCCCTTTGTGTGAACTGATGAATGACAACAGGCATTTGACACACTCAAATCATAATTCACTTCTGCCCCTATCCTAGCCTATCCAGATATAGATGCTACCTTCTGTCTAGAAATAAATGCATCAGACTTTGCCACTGGCACTGTCTTATCTATTCAGAGGGATGACAAATGGCACCCTGTCACATATTCCTCTCATGCCATGTCCCTGGAAGAGTGCAACTACCCCATTGCCAATAAAGAAATGCTCAGTGTCATTCAAAGTCTTGAACAATGGTGTTACTATCTTGAGGGTGCACATCATGAATTCAAGATCTGGAATGATCATGCTGACCTTCAATGGTTCATGAAATACCAAGACCTCAATCGATGACAAGCCTGATGGGCTCAATATTTATCTAGATTCTGCTACAAATAGCTCCATAAGCCTGGTGCTACCATGGGAAAAGCTGACAATTTATCCTGCCAAGAAGACCATTCCATTGGAATTAACTCCAATAACACAGGAATACAGGTTATTCCTCCTTCCTCCCTTCGTAGTGTTACAGAAAATCAAAAAACCATTCATATCACCACTGACTCCGATGCTATAATCACAAAAATCAAAAATGCAACTCTCCTTCTTAAAGAACCTGACATCATTACCCTAAAAGAAAAACACCAAATTGAGACACAAGATGACAATCTATTATATGACCAAAATGAAAAACTTTATGTCCCTGATGACCAACCCTTACAAATGGAAGTCATATGACTACACCATGACACTCCAATTGCTGGACATTCTGGAGTTGAAAAGACTTTAGATCTAATCCAATGAAGCTACACCTGACCTGGAATAAACACTCTTGTAAAACAGTATGTATCACAATATGAATATTGTACTAGATGCAAAACCAACCAACATTGCACTGCCTGGAAAACTTCATTCCTTAGATCTCCTGAATATGCCATGAATTGAAGTCATGGCTGACTTCACAACTGACCTACTGCTATTGCAAGGTTTTGATTCCATTCTTGTCATTGTTGATTGATTCTCCAAAGAAGTGGAATTCATCCCTTGCAACAAGATAGTCATCACTATGGATACTACTTGACTCTATCTAAACCATGTGTGGAAGAATCATGGCCTTCCACATGCTATTGTATCTGACAGAGGCCCTCAGTTCACCTCTTAAGTAATGAAAGATCTATGCAAAAAATTAGGCATTCAGCCAAAACTTTCTACAGCATTCCACCCTCAGACTGATGGACAGACTGAGCAGATGAACAGAGATCTTCAGCAGTATCTTCAACTCTTCACTGCTGAAAAACAAAATGACTGGATTGATTGGCTATCTCTAGTCCAATTCTCCTATAACACCAAGAAGCAAACTTCTATCCAAAAATCCCCTTTTGAGATCACACAATCCTACATGCTGTGTATGGGCTTTGAACAAAGAATTGCAAAGGCATCTACCACTGAACAATTCACCACCACTATGCAGGATACCTTAGCAGATACTCAAGCTAATCTAGAGAAAGCTCAATCATGGATGAAAGTCCAAGCAGACAAATATCGCTCAGACACTTCTAAATATAAGATTGGCAATAAGGTTTGGCTTTCTACTGAGAATCTAAAATTAACCCACACTTCTAAGAAGCTTACAGAACAATGGCTTGGCCCATATGACATCACAAAACTAATCAGTAATAATGCAGCAGAATTGCATCTATTTCAATCAATGAGAATTCACCCTGTTGTAAACATCTCTCACATTCACCCTTACAAGGAATGCCTTGAAGGACAAACCACATTTCATCCTGGACCTGTGCAAGTCACAGAGGACAGAGAGATTGGATATGAGGTTGACTATATAGTTAACACATGTTTTAAATGAAACCACCTTGAATATCTTGTCCATTGGAAGGAATACTCAGATAAGGAATGAACATGGGAACCTCTGAAGAACCTCAATGGTTCTCAGAATGCTGTGAAAGAGTTCCATCATCTTCATCCTAATGCCTCTTGACACATTCGTCTATGCCAATCAGACTTCCTTGCTGCCTTTACAAATTTCAGTGAACCTTCTCAGGAAATCTAATCATGCAGCCTACCCTTCAATTGCCTGGAAGTTGATTTCTAAAAATGGGATAATGTTACAAACACTTGATTTTTCCCTTTATTTCTTCTATTTTTCCTGATTTTATCTGAGTAATTTCACATTTAGCCCCTATCTTTAACCCCTATCTCGTGATCCCCTAAATCCTCATCCCTCCTCATGGTCACCTCATGCCCCACTCTTCCTCCTCAGCTGTGTCTTATCATCACAGCCATATTAATCTCCTCCACCTCATGTATGTTTCACCTTGGCCTCATGACCTTATCTCTGACTCAACATCCTCATGTTCCCCATAGTTATGCACAGTATCTCTTAGATCTAGTGTACACAAGTGTAAATCCCTAAGTAGTATATAAAGGCCCAAGTTGCCACCAGAGGACCTCAGTTTTGTCCTCTTGGTGTTCTCCCATCCTCACATCTACTGCTGTGGTTCTAAGGGTTACTGCTCATAGCAAAAGATCCTGTATTGTCTAGGGAATACCATTGCTCTGTGAGCCTGGTGTTTCAAAGACAATGTATAGTTTGAAACTTAGGCAAACTTGATAAACTTGAGCTTTGCAAATTGAAGAAAAACTCAAATGATTGAACACAACAGTGTACATGAATGATTATCAATAAAAAATTGCATGATTGTACCAAAGGTACAACAGTGTATATGAATGACTGTCAATAAAAATTCACATGATTGTGCTGAAGGCACAACAGTGTGTATAAATGACTGTCAATAAAAATTGCATGATTGTGCCAAAGGCACAACAGTATATATACAGTAGCAAATACTAAAGCTAATACCTTTTGGTTCTCTTGCAAATGTCAAGTCTTTGCAAAATAGCCAAACATTGGGACATTTTTTTGAGCCACTGTAGGTTAAAGTTACATGAAGCGGATCTAAAGCTCATATGTAACTCTAGCTACTTTAGGGTAGGCTTCTATCACCTAAATCAGGAATTACCATAATAGAATAAATATAGGATGAAGAAAGTAGTCAGTGGTACTAATCACTGGTATCAGTAATTGGAGAAATAGAGAAACAACCTGTGCATAAGAAGAGCACAGGTTAGGAGATAGTGTCTATAGTACCATGCAACAGGCATAATGGAGAATTCCAAGAGTGTCTCTAGAACAACAGGCTAGAGTCAAAGAGGAGATTGTCACATACACCAGGCAAAATAGGGGAAGGATAAGAAAAAGTGGAATATTCCTCCACACTTGTAATATTACCCTCCAAGTACATCTGAAGTTCCATCTCAGACCCTACAGTTCCCATCATTGCAATGCCTGGTAAGGTCCCAGATGGTGTCAAAGAATGGGTCATTGGAGGTGCAAATGGCCCAAGAATGTTCCAAATTCCTGCAGAGGGAACATTATTGACAGGGGCATTTATACTGGGGATGTCTGGATGAAGCCACATGACAAAGGGGGAAATGGTATTGGAAACAGTTGATACAGACATGGATAGTGCTTCAGCACTCAAAACAATGAACGATGGGGAAGTGCTGCAAATGAAAGAGCCAAGGGGATTGGTAGGATCATCCACTGTGACTGGATGGCTGGGGCTAGGGATGTGGTTGGTGAATGGAATAGGAATGGTGGGAGTTGGAGTGCCCTCTGTTGGAGCTGCTCCCAATGGGTCAGAAATGGAGATGGTTGAAAAAGCAGGTAACCCTGTGGAGAATAAGATGATGGGGCATCTGCAAAGTTTCCAGCCTGGGGAAGTTAGGGGAGCAGGAGTGATGGGCCTGGTGGGGGTCTTGGGAGCAGTGGCATTGAAGTCTGCACTGTGGGAGGAGCCAAGGCTGACATTGGTGGGAGCTATTACAAGTGTGGAAGACTATTCCACTTTTTCTTATCCTTCCCCTATTTTGTCTGGTTTATGGGACAATCAATCTCCTCTTTGACTCCAACCTGCTGTTCTAGGGACATTTCTGGGATTCCCCATTATGCCTTCCACATGGTACTATGGACACTGCCTCCTAACCTGTGCTCTTTTTATGCACAGATCATTCTCTATTTTCCCTGATTACTAATACTGGCAACTAGTACCACTGACTATTCCCTCTGTATGATATTTATCCTATTATGGTAGTCCCTGATTTATGTGATAGAAGCCTACCCTAAAGTAGCTAGAGTTACATATACAGTGACCTCCAAAACTATTGTGATGTTTGGTGAATTTTCATTGTCTAAGATATAAAGCATGACAGTGTGGAACTCATGCTTAGTCATAGTGGGACCAAATATAGTGCATGCTCTTGGCTACATGATTGCCCCCTAGGTTATGTGATCTGGCTCAGTGGCTGTGAAAATATGTCAATTTCAAAACAGCAATACTATTGCAATAGTTTTGCATCTTTTATAAAAAAAAATATGAAATCACATGATAATTTGGTAATGTTTGGTCATACAAACAAAGATAAACATATAAATATCATGTCTGAGTTTGAAATAGTTCTCACACATCTTTATTCCCAATCACATCATCATGAGATCCATTTTTCTTATTCAACAGAATACCATCCTCTCTATGCTTGATGCTGGTCACTCTCTTTCAGCCATTGCATCTGCAACTCATCTTCATGCTTCTACCATCTCCAGACTTCATTCCAAGAAGCATTCTGAGCTTCAGAAATCTGTTGGAGATCATCCATCCAAGCTTTCCTCTGCTAGTATTTGCTATGACATTTGTCTTACAGTGACCTCCAAAACCGTTGCAATAACTAACCTGGACGCGGTGCGCGAAGCGCACCGCAAACACCCGTGGGAACTGCGCTCAGCTTTGGTGTGACCAAACAAAGTACAAACCCTTGGCTACAAATTGGTCCCTGGGTCATGTGATTTGGCCCAGTGGCTGTGGAGATATGACCATTTCAAAACA
>JBBPSW010000176.1:0-16710 GCA_038093775.1 Butyriboletus pseudospeciosus | reverse complement strand
CACATGACCCAGGGACCGATTTGTAGCCAAGGGTTTGTACTTTGTTTGGTCACACCAAAGCTAAGCGCAGTTCCCATGGGTGTTTGCGGTGCGCTTCGCACACCGCGTCCAGGTTAGTTATTGCAACGGTTTTGGAGGTCACTGTAGGTGTTCAGGTGATAGGGGTTAAAGATAGGGGCAAAATGCGAAATCACCCAGATAAAATCAGGAAAAATAGGAAAAAAGAGGGGAAAAATAGAGCGTCTGTAACAAATATGAATTTTGAGATCTGAGATCTAATCATCAGAGAAGGTGAATGAGAAGTTTACAATCTAGATCTCTATGCCAACGCTGTGATCAATGCTGGTGAAAAGATAGAAACCATCATGTTTCTAAAGAAGAGACGAACAGGACAAGCATTCTCCTCTTCTTCCAAGAGTTACTTCCAACCAAAGCAGTCCCGCAACCCTAATGCAATGGATGTCGATGCTCTAGATGAAGTATCAGATGAATCTGAAATCAAAGAGCATATTGATGCCTTCGAAAAGAAACAAAGAAAGAAATGACCCTCTGGATGTTTCAATTGTGGACAAAAGAGTCACAATAAGAGTGAATGTTGCAAACCATCCACTAAATGCAACGAGTGTGGATGGCACCAAGGAGATCATAAGAAGACCTGTTCCAAGACAAAGAAGATTTATGCTCTTGATGTGACCCCTTTGATGGATAAGGGAAAAGGCAAAGCAACTTGAACAATCTGGGTGTTCAAGCTGCTAGTATTCCCAATGATTCACTAAGTACATCTTTTGTAAATTATTTTTGCAGCCAAGTGGGGTCTCCGATAGATTTGGAGCTCAGCCAGGGCTCTAAACTGGTGCTTGATTCTGCTTTATTGAACCTTTCTTCCCAAATCCCAGATACTACTAACATTTGCAGTGCGAAATGAGAACTAATGCTACAGATTGAAATCACCCCTGATCATGATTGGAATCATTTCATGAATACCAAAGCTCTACTCGACAGCGGAGCTAATGCTATCTATATTGACAGATCTTACACAAAAGAGAAGCAAATTCCTCTTTTGAGAAATGATAAACCAATTCTGGTATACAATGTTGATGGATCACATAATACCACTGGAACAATGACCCGTTATGCCAAAATTGTCATTAGGTTTCAGGATCATTGTGAGCGAACCTGTGCTGAATTAACTGATCTAGGAAAAAATCAGATGATACTTGGCCACTCATGGTTGCATCACCATAATCCTGTGATCAATTGGACTACTGGACTAGTCCACATGACACGTTGTCCTCCTTCATGTAAAACTCTGAACGGAACATCAAAGTTCATCAGACAGTTGGAATTGGAAGAACAAGACTTCCTACAACAGATCTTTATGCTCAAACAGGAAGAGCCAGTAAAGAAACCTGACCTGAAACCCAAAGATCTTGTACCACACATCTACCACAAGTATCTTACAGTCTTCTCAAAGAAAGACTCCAAGCGAATGCTGATTCACAAACCTTGGGATTATGCTATTGAACTGAAGGATTCCTTTGTTGCCAAGAAAGGATGTCTAATTCCCCTTTCACCCATGGAACAACAGGAAGTATCAGACTTCATAGATGATCAACTGGAAAAGGGTTATATATGCCCTTCCAAGTCCCCACAGACTTCTCCTGTCTTCTTTGTTCCAAAGAAAGATGGACAAAAATGGATGATACAGGATTACCGATACATTAATGAACATACAATCAAAAACAACTATCCTCTCCCCCTGATCTCACAACTCATTGACTGACTGCAAGGATCAAAATGGTTTATGAAGATTGATCTTCACTGGGGATATAATAATGTCAGAATCAAAGAAGGCAACAAATGGAAAGCCACTTTCATCTGCCACCATGAATCCTTTGAATCCTTAGTAATGTACTTCGGATTATGCAACTCCCCTGCAATGTTTCAAACAATGATGAACGAACTGTTTGCCAATATGACCAACGTTATGGTCGTCTACATTGATGACCTCATGATCTTTACAAAATCTGATAATCTTGCTTTCCACAAACACATTGTTGCAAAAGTTCTCCAATGCCTATGAGATAACGATCTCTTTGCAAAGCCTGAGAAATGCACCTTTAGTACCAAAGAAGTGGAATTCCTTGGTATGATCGTCTCTAGAGATGGGATACAAATGGATCACACCAAAGTATCTGCCCTTACGCAATGGCCTACCCCTACTAACGTCAAAGGTGTATGGAGCTTCCTCAGATTTGCCAACTTCTATCAATGATTCATACAAGGATATGTGCAAGTCACACAACCTCTACATGACCTCACTAAAAAGGATGTTTCTTTTGTTTGGACCGATGAACGACAACAAGCATTTGAAATGCTTAAATCATGCTTCACTTTTGCCCCTATTTTAGCATACCCAGATATAGATGCTACCTTCCATCTGGAAATGGATGCATCACTTTATGCCACTGGCGCAGTCTTATCTATTCAACAGAATGACAAATGGCACCCTGTTGCATATTCCTCCCATGCCTTATCATCTGCAGAATGGAATTACCCTGTTGCCAATTGGGAAATGCTTAGTGTCATTCGTAGTCTTGAACAATGGCAACATTACCTTGAAGATACTCGTCATGAATTTGAGATCTGGAACAATCATGCCAACCTTCAATGATTCATGAAACACCAAGACCTCAATCATTGTCAAGCCTGATGGGCTCAATATTTATCTCACTTCTGCTTCAAATGGCTTCACAAGCCTGGTGCCACTATGGGCAAAGCCAATGCTTTATCCCATCAAGAAGACCATTCCACTGGAACTGATTCTGATAATAAAGGAATACAGGTTATCCCTCCTTCCTTTCTTCATAGTGTTATAGAAAATTCAAAAACTGTTCATATCAACACTGACTCTGACACCATAATCACAAAAATCAAAAACACGATACACCTCCTCAAAGAATCTGATGTCACTAACCTAAAAGAAAAATACCAAATCGAGACACAAGATAACAATCTACTATATGACCAAAAAGGAAAACTCTATGTCCCTGATGACCAATCATTATGCATGGAAATCATACACCTACACCATGACACTCCTATTGCTGGACATCCTGGAGTTGAAAAGACTCTAGATCTAATCCAATGAAGTTATACCTGGCCCAAAGTGAACACTCTTGTAAAAGAGTATGTGTCATGATGTGAGTGTTGTGCTAGATGCAAACTGACCAACATCGCACCACCTGGCAAACTTTACCCCTTAGATCTCCCAAATATGCCATGGATCAAAGTCATGGCTGACTTCACCACTGACTTACCACCATTGCACAGTTTTGATTCTATTCTCGTCATCGTTGGTTGATTCTCTAAAGAAGTAGAATTCATCCCCTGCAATAAGACAGTCACTGCCATGGACACAGCACAACTCTATGTAAACCATGTTTGGAAGAATCATGGCCTTCCACATGCTATCATATCTGATAGAGGCCCCCAGTTCGCCTCTCAGGTGATGAAAGATCTATGTAAATAATTAGGCATTCAACCTAAACTCTCCATGGCATTTCATCCTCAGACTGATGGACAGACTGAGCAGATGAATAGAGATCTTCAATAGTACCTTCATCTATTTACTACTGAAAGGCAAAACGATTGGGTTGACTGGCTACCCTTAGCCCAATTCTCCTATAATACCAAGAAGCAAGCTTCTACCCAAAAATCACCTTTTGAAGTCACACGCTCCTGCATGCCACACATGGGCTTTGAACAGAAGGTTGTGAAAGCACCAGCTGCTGAGCAGTTCACTACCTCTATGGAAGATGTCTTAACCAATACCTGAGCCAACCTAGAGAAAGCTCAATCACGAATGAAAGTCCAAGCAGACAAGCATTGCTCTGAACCCCCTAAATATGCAGTTAATGATAAGGTTTGGCTCTCTACCAAAAACCTTAAATTAACCCACACTTCCAAGAAGCTCATGGAGCGATGGCTTGGCCCATATGTCATTACGAAACTGATTGGAGATAATGCAGTAGAACTGCACTTACCACAATCAATGAGAATCCATCCTGTAGTGAACATCTCTTGTCTTTGTTCTTACAAAGAACATCTTGAAGGACAAACCACATTCTGTCCTGGACCCATTGAAGTCATGGAAGATAGAGAAATCAAATTTGAGGTTGACTACATTGTTGACACCCACTCTAAATGAATCGCCTTGAATATCTTGTTCATTGGAAAGGATACTCAGATGAGGAACGGACCTGGGAACCCATGAAGAACCTTGAAGGTTCCACCAATGCTGTAAAGGAATTTCATTGCTTACATCCCAATGCACCATGACAAATCTGCTTATGTCAATCAGACTTCCTTTCAGCCTTCACAGACTTCAGTGAACCTTTCCAAGGGATCCAATCCTGCAGCCTACCCTTTAATCGCCTGGAAGTCGATTTTTAAAAATAGGATAGTGTTACAGATGCTCTATTTTTCCCTTCATTTTCCCTATTTTTCCTGATTTTATCTGAGTGTTTTCACATTTAGCCCCTATCTTTAACCTCTATCACCTGAACACCTAAATGCTCATCCCTCATGGAAATCTGGATCTCTGCCTCATGAATAGACCAGTGCAGCCTCATGTTTACCTCATGTTCCATTCTATATCCTCACCTATGTCTTATCTTCACTGCCACTTTAATCTCCTTCACCTCATGTATGTCTCACATTTGCCTCATGGCCTTATCTATGACTTGTCCTCCTCATGTCTCTCATTCCCGCCTGCCTCAAGGCAAGGCAGTACTGATCCATGCCTCCTCCTCATGTTCATCATAGCTATGCACAGGATATCTCTTAGATCTAGTGTACACAAGTGTAAACTCCCGAGTAGTATATAAAGGCCCAAGTCACTGCCAGAGGACCTCAGTTTTGTTCTCTTGGTTTTCTCCCATTCTCACTTACACCTGCTGTGGTCTAAGGTCTCTATTGTCCCTAGCAATAGTATCCCTGTCCAGATACATCATCTCCTAGTAAGCTTGGTGTTTCAATGGTGGCCTTAGGTTTGGGTTCTGCTTGGTCAGCAAGTTTGGTGGCGATGGTGACTTTGTTGACAGAGGTGTCAGTGGGGTGAGGGGTTTTGTCAGTTGTTGGTCAAAGAAAGTTGTGGAGGTGATGGCAGGTGGTGAGATTGACTCTTGCATGGGTGGGGGTGGGGATGGCATGTTCAAAGGGGACCTTGGTTTGTATGTGGTAGTATGATGAGGAGACATCACAGGATGTGTTGAGGGTCATAGACAATCCTGTCCAGTCAATTGAGGAATTATGTTCTCTCAACCAGGGTTGCCCAAGGATAACATTTTCCTTTCGGCAAGACAGTATGTGGAGGGGAACTTGGGAGAGGACGCCCTTGATGTCTACAAACAAGGTGCAAGTTTGTTGTATCAGGCTGTTTTTGTTGGGCAACCCATCCGCATTGTGAGCTTTGATAGGTTGGAGGAGGCAGGTTGTGGGGATTTGATGTTTCAAGACAAAGTCCATGTCGATGCATGATATCTCTGCCCTGCTGTCAATTAGGGCATGAGTTTCAATGGCTTTCATTCCATTTGTTGGTAACAGGGAGATGGGAATTTGTAGTGCATTGGTCTTGGAGGATACTGTTACATGAATGGAACAAGAAGGAGAAGGATGCATTGACAGCACTTCCTGTTTCAAAAACCCATGGAGATGTTTCCTACCACCTCTCCATCCTCCTGCTCTTCTACCTCCACCATTCAAACCTTCTTGGTTGGGGTTTTCTTACTAGAAAACATGGTGCAATTCGATGAAATATGGCCAGGTTGATGACATCTGAAGCAGAGCTTCAGTTCAGCACATTTCTTTCATTCGGTGGGGGTGAGTTTAGGTATGAAGATGGCATCTACATCCATTGCATTAGGATCCTTGGCAGGGGTGGAGGGTTGAGAGGTCAAGGAGAATGAATGATATGTGTATTGGTTAGGGTGATTATTTCATCGTGTGATCTCCTCCACCTGCTCCCATTGAGTTTGAAAGTGGATGGCCTTCTTGTACCATTTGAGGATGGTGGTGGGGATGGTGTCCATGGATATAATTTGTCTCATGAGGGGTTGGGGAATTCCGGCCAAGAAATAGCTAATTAGGATGTTGGGGTTGCTTATTTCAGCGAGGGTGATGTGGTTCTGGAAGTTGGAGATATACTCCATCAAGATGGAAACGTAGGTGTTGTTGGCCTTCCATATCATTTGTTTAGTGGAAAGCCAGGTGACCACATTACCAGTTGAGTCACGGTGTTTGAACAAGATTTCAAAGTTGATGACAAAGGTAGTGAAGGTCCCCATATTCATGGTGGTCCCATGTTATGACTAGAGGGAACTAGTCATGAACTCAAAGGGGTCGACTCATCAATGAGACTATCGACAAGACTTGATAGGGATGCTGTTGTAGGTGCAGGAGTAGTCAAATGCTACACTAGACCTTAGTCAAATGCTGAGGTCTCTAGGCAGAGAGCATCCCGTCAAAAGCAGGATGAAGGCTTACAGAGTTCTGAAGGGACAAAGGGAGTTAGATTGAGTAGGTCTAACTTAGGGTACATGTAGTGAGACAGCTACATTTATATAGACAAAGCATGGAAGCCCATGGAATATGGAAGAACAAATGGTGAGTAAGCAAAGACATCATGGAAGGCTGTGGAATGTAAAGGAAGAATAGAAGGCCTACTTGGAGTGAATGGCAAAAGGAGAGCACTGGAACTGGTAGATGACCTAACAGGTCTCGACAGCTAGGTCTTGGGGCATGAGTGAGGTTATGGTAGATATAGGTGAGCAAATCAAGTGAATCGGCATGAGAGAAAAAGAGAAAACATAACACTACCCCCTGGTTAACATCGAAACACTGTTGAACATCAGTTAAGCCTGTGGTACTCTCCACAGGGGGACCCATGATGTTGCTATTGGCTACATTGTCATAGACATCAGCCTCTAGGTTGGCATTGGCAGTCAACTGCACCCGTTCAAGACGTTCAACTAGTGTTACAGTTTTCATTCTCTTCCATCGTATCATCCTTTTCTCTGAATACCTTTACTGTCATACTTGGAGAACCACCCATGTTTCTAACACGAGTTACTTACTTCTCGTCAATGTGGACTCCATTTCATTTCATCTCCTTGACTGACTTCTTTCTTTCTTGTCATTCTATGACCTTCCTTCATATTTGATTCCTTTTCTGGCTTGGTCCATGTGCATCACCCTTCCCTATAAATAGTCTGCCTAGTTACCCTTGTACTCTATTCTCAATCTTCACAATACTAGCATCTTTTATCTGGAATCACCTCTGAGCCTTCGAGTCCTTGAGTGTCCATCAACACTATCACCTTTGAACCTAGTTCTTAGAATCCCGGAATGTTATGCTATCAGGACGTCGGTCTCCTCGTGAGCATCACCCTGATAGATAACTAGTAGATGGATTCCATCCTTGTATGCTATGTGTAACAAAAGATCGAGAATAACCTTGGTCCCACCTCTTCAGGTGTAGGGCCCCTCCACTGTTACAATGAGTTCCCAACGATGCATCTGAGTCCCCAACGACCCACAGAGTGACATAGAAGTTGACTCTTCCCCTTGAACTGCATCTAGCACACCACAGCCCTTCGTCAGACCAAGCGCACTTAACTCCTTCACAGGACCAAGCCTCCCATTCCCTCTGAGTCCTATCCCAGCACCACCAAAGGTTCCAACCAATCCCAGACCCCCTGCACCAAAGATGTCATCTCGTGCCACTGAGTTAAAGGCAGCCCTCTCTGCTGACTTTTCTGGAAAATCTGACAATGCCCCCTGATGAATTAAGGCCATGAAGGCCTACTTCACATTGAACTCCACCCTATACTCCACCGATGAAGGCAAGGTCACCACTACACTGAACAAGATGAGTGAAGGACGAGGAGCGTCCTTTGCTGAGATGTGGTATGACAAACTCACCAATCTCCTTGTCAACACCAGAGAGAAAACCTTCAACAAATTCGCAGAGAACTTTGAAACCACCTTCTACCCCTTTGACACCAAAGCAACCACTCATCTAGACTTGTCCAAGCTTGTTCAGAAATCCTCCAAAGGCCCAGATGGAATCACAAATGACAGGTTCCAGCAATACGTCACCAACTTCCAGAACCTGTCTAGCAAGGCAGGAATAACTGATGACATCACCCTCATCGACCAATTCTCCTTATGGCTTGACCAATGAATTGCTACAATGATTCTCTCCATGTCCCTGATCCCAGACACCATTGACAAATAGATCGAATGAGCGAAGACATTCCACACTTAAAAGATGAGGATCCAAGCCCTAAGGAGTGGATGGTTCCAACCCTCCTCCTTCCACCCTGCACCAAAAGACCCCAACACCATGGACGTAGATAGCGCCACCTTGTCAAAGCTCACACCCCCCGAACAAGCCCAATGCATCAGAGAAGGGCTCTGCTTCCACTGCTGAAAGAAGAGACACAACTCCTCCAACTGCCGAAACCCATTCCTACGATCTGGCTCATCCTCCACCCCTCCCCTGAGACAAAACATTCAAAACACTGAAACAATTCCCCCTCCCCTGCCACCCAAGGAGACTCCTACCCCATCCAAGTTAGACCAATATATCAACTCCCTGAAGACCTCTGCGAAAAGCGACTCTGATATCTTCTCTATCTTGAAGATGTGTTATGAAGAACCTCCTGAAGAGATTGCCACCATCTACACCCCTGAAATCAAAAGAATGTGGGATTTTTAAGAAGGGAAGCTGCATCGACATCTCCTTCCCTCATGTTGAACCATGTACTTGTAGCATCAACTAGCAATTGAACCATGTGTCTCCCAGTTGTGCTACATGGAACTAAACAAAATGTCGACACCACTGCCCTTATCAATTCCAGAGCAACAGGCAATTTCCTTGACCCTCGTCTTTTCTCCAAGGGAATCTTCAAGCTCTCCCCAGTTGCTTCCCTGGTCACTGCTTACAACATTGATGGAACTCCTAACACCAAGGAAACTATCAAATGGACCACTGTCATCTCCTTTTCTTCTGGACCATTCTCCGATTCTGTAAGATTCATGGTTGTCTGCCTCTCCCACCACCAGATAACCCTTGGAATGCCCTGGCTGTGAAAGTGGAATCCCTGCATTGACTGGTCCACTTTCTCCATCAACCTCCTTCCCTCTTGATCCTTGCATAACCCATTTTGCCCTACCACCAAACCCTTCGAAAACATCAATAAGACCACCATATCCACTGAACTTGCCCTCGCTGACAAACCCAAGGAAACTTCTCTCCCAGCCTTCTGCTCCAACTTTGCTGACGTTTTCGCCGAGAAAACCCATGATCAACTTTCCCCTCATCGATCCTACGACCATACCATCAAACTAAGGGATACCTTTGTATCCAAGATAGCTAAGGTATATCCCCTCAACCCAGCAGAGAAAGAAGTGTGCAAAGCCTTTGTAGAAGAACACCTCAAGACCGGTTGCATCATCTCCTCCAAATCCCCCCAAGCTGCCCCATTCTTCTTTGTTTCCAAGAAGGACAGATCCCTTCGACCTTGCCAGGATTACCACTATCTCAACAGTCATACAGTTCAGAATGCCTACCCTCTCCCTCTTATCTCGGAACTTGTAGATGACATGAAGGACTCCACTTACTTCACCAAGTTCAACATCTGGTGGGAATACAACAATATCTGGATCAAGGAAGAGAATCAGTGAAAAGGAGTGTTCATCACCCCCCTTGGTCTGTTCAAACCAACAGTAATGTTCTTCAGTTTTTGCAACGGCCCCGCCACTTTCCAAGGGTTCATGAACCATACCTTCACTGACATGATCGCTGAATGGTGGCTGAAGATCTACATTGACAACCTTGGCATTCACACCAATGGCCCTCTCTCCCTCCATCATGAATAGACTCAACACATCCTCCAACAACTCCAAGAGCATCATCTTTCTCTCAAACTCTTGAAGTGTTTATTCAACTCCTCAACCATGGAATACCTTGGCATGATCATCAGAGAAGGACAAGTCCACATGGATCCCACCAAGCTCTCAGCCATTGCCTCCTGGAAACCCTCCATCTCAGTCAAAGGCATTCATTCCTTTCTCAGTTTCGCCAACTTCTATTGAAAGTTCATTCCCAACTACTCCAACATCGTCACCCCTCTAACCTTCCTTACTAAGAAGGATCAATCCTGGACTTGGAGCCCTCTCCAACAACATGCCTTCAATACCCTTCAACAAATCTTCTCCTCTGCTCCAGTGCTTTTCATCCCCAACACCTCCCACCCCTTTTCTATTATGACAGATGCTTCCCTCCTTGCTGCTGGTGCCGTCTTGATGCAGAAGGATGCTAATGGAGACCTCCATCCATGTGCATACTTTTCCAAGACTTTCTCCTTGACCGAATGCAACTACAACATCTATGACCGGGAACTGCTTGCTGTCATCCTTGCCCTCTCAGAATGGAAACATTACCTCCAAAGAACTGCCTTCCCTACATCCATCATCACTGACCACAAAAACCTCTCATATATTAAAGATCCTCATAAACTCTCCTGTCGACAAGCCCATTGGGCCCTTTTCCTCCAAGACTTTCACATCAAATGGGTTGTCACCCTTGGTTCTCACATGGGACCAGCAGATGCTCTCTCTCGAAAAGACTCCCCTGACACTTCCACTGATAATTCTGACTCCTCCATCATTCCTGACCCAGTTATTATCAATGCTTTTGATCTCACTCTTGCTACATCAATTTTATCCTCCACTTCTTTAGATCTGTTATGATCTAGGACCAAAACCACAAGGCTTGAACTATCTCGCAGGTTACACGAATCCTGGCAGAATGGATCTGGTGAGGAGTCGTCGTTCATACTATTCCCAACCCTACAATGGCCAGATGACCAAGGCAATGAGTTGTTGGAGGAAGAATACAAATGGATTAGACTGGGGATTCTAGTCGCAAAGTGTCTACTTTATATATGTACAAGGATGATGCATGGACCAAGCTGTGTGTGTACTAAATTACTATGTATAGTAGTATATGTGTGAGAATATTAAAAGGGCTGTGTGGGAAGAAGACAGAGATTAAAGAGTCGTGGTAACCATGAGGTATGATGTCATATGATGTCATAGTCTGGACTTGATTATGTGATGTTTCCCACAGTCATGTGCACAGTCACGTGACTTTGAAAGGTGAAAGGTACAAAGTAAAAAGTTTGAAAATAATCATATTATAACATTACCCCCTTTTTAGGACTCGAATTCCAGGTGAGTCAGTGTTTTCTTGATTTCGGTGAAGTTTTTGTAAGGAGCGAAAAGTGAAGCGAAGGAAGATGCAGATAAACCGCAGAGTTTACATGGTGCAGAGGGGTTTTGTTTATGGAATTCTGCCACTGCATCCAGTGCAGTGTTGATGATATTGCTAGATTCCCATGTACAATCTGTTTCATTGTAGCCCTTCCAATGCACTAAATATTCTAATTTCCAATTCTTCATTCTAGAAGCGGCTATGAAGTCAATTTCGAATTGTTCTTCACCTTCCTGATCTATCTCTATAGCATCTGGTCGAGATTTAGGCTGTCTGGGCAGCGTTTCTCTATATGGTTTGACGCAAGATATGTTCACGGTGGGATGAATGTGAACATGATTTGGAAGTTGAAGCATAACCACATTTGGGAGGACCTGAGTGATTTTGTAAGGTCTGATTCATTTTTGGGTTAGCTTCTTTGCCATGTACAGAAGTTTTAATTTATCGGTGGATAGCCAGACTTGCTGACCAATAGAACATTCTGGTGCTTCTGATCGTTTTTTATCAGAAGAGGCGATCATCCTCTCACATGTAGCTTCCAGCGCTGCTTCTATCTCCTTATGGCTTCAGCCAATCTCCTGAGCAAAACCTGAGAGCTTTCCTTCGAAACCCATGCATGGTGAATAGTTTCTGGTGACGTTAAAAGGAATGTCTCCCATGGCTGTAGTGACAGTATTGTTGTGGGAGAATTGTGCCATCTTTAGCCAGTTGGCCCAGTCGTTCTGCTTCTTTCCAACGTATGCACGGAGATATTGTTCTAGATCTCGGTTTATGCGCTCCGTTTGGCCATCTGTTTGGGGGTGGTAGGCCATGGAAATCTTTTGTTTAACACCAAGAAGCTTATAAAGCTCTTGTGTAAACTCAGATACGAATTGGAGTCTCCTATCTGAAACAAGTGTGGAGGGTAGTCCATGTGTACACCACACGTGATCTCTAAATAGAATAGCTAAGTCTTTTGAAGAACATGTATCATAGGTAGGGATAAAAACAACTTCTTTTGAGAATCGATCAACGACAACACAAATAGCTGTGAAATTGTTTGAAATAGGTAGTCTGGTGATGAAATCTACCGATAGATCTTCCCACAGTCTTTGTGCGGTGGGAAGAGGAATAAGTTTGCCAGCTGGTGCCTTTTGCTTACCCTTCGTGAGGGCACACACCTGGCAATGATCTACATATGTTTTTACATCTTTCGTAATGCCAGGCCACAAGAAGTAACGAGAAAGAGTATGTATGGTTTTTGAGTGTCCCCCATGACCAGCGATAGGGGAGTCATGACATAATGTTATGAGTTCTGTATGTAATGAAGGTGGGATGAAAACTTTGTTGTTTTCATTTTTGAAAATATTCATATCAGAGAAGAAAAGAAAGTCATTTATGGCATCAACGCCCATGTTTTTTGATTCCTTTTGTAATTTTTCGTAAAAAAAAGAGGAAAGTGAAATGTTATTAATAAAAACCGAAGGTGGAAGTACAGTAATATTTTGGTTGTGGTCCTGCACTGCATCACCGTGATCTGGTCTGCGAGACAGAGCATCTGCATGACCGTTTGATGACCCTGGTTTATAAACAAATGAATAGTTAAACTCTTGTAGTAACGCATGCCAGCATGCTTGTCTTTCGCTAAGAGTTTGTGGTTTCTTCCAATATTCGAGATTCTTGTGATCTGTCCAGATCTCGAAATTAGGTCGACCCATTAAATAGTGACATCATTCTTCCAGCGCTCGAATCACTGCAAGTAATTCTTTATCGTAAATAGGGTAATTGCACTCAGCGCTATCAAAAGAATGGGAGATGAAGGTGATAGGTCGCCAGTTACCATCTTTACATAAAGTAGAGAGCACAGCTCCTGTTGCGATGTCCAAGGCATCAGTTTCCACATGCACTTCTTGATTGCGATTTGGATAAGTGAGAAGTGGTGCTTCCGTGAATTTTCTTTTTAGTGTGTCGAACGCCTTTTGTTGATCAATACCCCACATAAATGGTGCATCTTTCTTGGTAAGATCGTTTAGGGGGCGTGCGATCTCAGCGAAGCCTTCTATGAATCATCTATAATAATTACATAAACCGAGGAATCCCTGGAGCTGCTTTAGTCTAGTAGGGACAGGCCAATCCAGGACCCCTGTGACCTTCTTCGACTGCATCTCTACCCCCTTTTTAGATACTACCATACCCAGGAAATCGACCTTGTCCTTCGAGAAATGACATTTTTCTGGTTTGACATATAAGTCATTTTCTTGTAAGCAATGAAGAACTTCTTTGACCACTTCTTCGTGCTGTTCCTTGGTCTTTCCTGAAGTAAATACCATACAGTCATCAATATAAATTACCACAACGGCATACATGTCGTTAAATATGTCATTCATCATCTGTTGGAATGTTGGGGGAGAATTAGTCATTCCAAAATACATTACTGTTGGCTCATATGCTCCAATAGGTGTTACGAACGCTCCTTTCCATTCATCTCCTTCCTTGATTCATACGTTGTTATATCCCCAGCGAAGATCCATTGCTGTGAACATATCTGCATTCTTGAGCTTGTCAATTAATTGAGGAATCAAGGGGAGAGGATAGGAATTTTTAATAGTTCCTTCGTTTAAATATCTGTAGTCAATAACCATTCATTTTTTACCATCTTTTTTCGGAATAAAGAATACCAGAGATGTTTGAGGAGATTTTGAAGGTTTAATATATCCCTTCTTGAGTTCCTTGTCTATGAATGTGCAAACTTCATCCATTTCGGTATCTGAAAGGGGAATTACTCTTCCTTTCTTTGGTACAAAGTCTTCTTTGAGATCCACGGCATGGTCCCAAGGTTTTCGTAATGGCATCCATTTGGACTCTTTCTCCGAGAAAACATCTAGAAACTCGTGATAAGTTAGCGGGACTTTTTCTTTTAGTCCTTCTTCTATAGTACGTAAATGAGGTTCATGAGAAGCTATAGGTCCGAGGCCCATTACTTTACAGAAGAATGTACAACAAGGAAAGTCTATAGTTTTGTTAACCCAATTGATCTCGGGGTTATGACAGACTAGCCAATCATAGCCGATGATCATGTGATGGGTTCCCAATTTAGATATGTAAGCGTCAATAACTTCATAATGTCCTTGCACTTCCACGATCAGTGTTACCATGTGATGGATGTGTCCGATACCTCCTTTCAATCCATCCATGTTATGTATCTTTATCAGGCGTGCAATATTGTAATAGGGAATACTGTGACGTAAAACATAGTCCGAGTCAATAAAAGTATGTGATGTGCCCGAATCCAAGAGAGATTTGAATCTGTAATGCGCCCATTGGTCATTAACTTTGCATGTGATGACGGTCTCAAGTGATAGCTCTCTGCCGAATGACAACGTTGATGCTCGGTTAAGTACGATCTTGAGGGGTTTATAACTATGAGATATTTTTTGTTGTTTTATTAGGAAATTAAGCACACTATTTTGTTCCAGTGCCATGCTCAAGTGAGACGCCCTTTTGGATTGTTCATTTAAATTACGTAAGACAGAGGAGAGATCTGAGATAGGAAAGTCTGATTCTGTACAATTACTTAAAGAAGAAGCAGTATTGTTTGAGCTAAGTCCGAGCCGCTGATCACCTACTGCTATGGCTGCAGGAGGAGGTGGGAGAGGTCGTCCAGTATAGTGCTGGTTGATTTGGGGTTGATTAAAAAATGTGGGATACTCATTTTCTCCCATTTGAGCCACATAGGCTCCTTGGTTCCAATCCCAAACAAATTGTTGCCTCGCTTGAGGCAGACAACTCTGTTGACGGAAGGGGTTCATCGGACAGTTGGGCTTAATATGCCCTGGCTTCCCACAATGGAAACAGGTCCTTGTGTCCGTAGACAGTCCAGCTTGCTGGATTGAGATTTCCATTGGGGCGCCTCTGCCCAGTTGCGTGCCCACAGCTGTAAACTGCAGTTGTGATGTTTGAGGGGGTTGCCCTCGGGGGGGGGGGGGAAAGATCGTGGGGGGAATTGTGATCGTGGGATGAATTTAGGAGGTCCCCTTTCGATGGTCATTTATTCGAAGGCCCTTCCTATGGGCCTGTATGCTTCCAAAAGCTCTCCATAAACATGGTCTTTTGACGGCACGTTCATGCGACACTTCTCGTAGATCTTGAAATCTACGGCCCTTTTTAATAGTGTCGCCGCATGATGGTTGTCTATCTCTGCTTCTTTATGGAGAATATCGAACTTTTGTAGAAAGGCATCTATTGGATGACCATTTTGTTTAAAGGCCTCCAGCTTCCTTAGGGCTTCATGAGCCATGACGTTGATCTGAAACTGTTTCCTTATGCTCACTTGGAATGTGTTCCAGTTGGGCCAGGCCTTGTCACCCAGTAGGTTGCCATCGCGATCCCTTGTGTCTTCTGTTTCTAGAAAGTATTCTAGAGAAAGCCTTGCGTAATCTTCAGCTTTCCCTTTTAACCTTGAGAAGACGGCAATGGTTAGGATTTTATCGGACTTCCATTTCTGCACTGAAATCCATAAGCACAATTTAATCCACCATGTTCGGAAGGTGGTCCGGTCGCTGTTCCAGTTGCCCAGATCAGCGATCTTTTTCGTGACTGAGTCATGTTCCTTTTTGAGAGCGAGTGCCTTGAGCCTTGTGACAAGTTTGTCTAAGTCCACGCAAGACATAGCATTGGATGGGTTTTAATATGGAAAGAGGGCAGAGGTATGTTCGGAAATAAGAAATGCTGTGTATGGCAAATGTGTGTCGAGGAAAAGATGGTCAGATCTTCTTCGGATCCCTTGAGTATTGTTTGCGCGTTCTGCGCCCTTGGTTCAGTGCCTTACTTTCAGGTATCTTACAACCCGAATCTGGGGCACCTATGAACGAATCGAAGAAGAGGTCATTGAAGAGAGAAATGATGGAAGATGTCGGGGGGGAACCGGAAATGCTTTACTACAGCGTAAGGGAATACTACCCTCATTAGTCGTGATGTCACAGGTGATCACGAGAACCTGGGTTCACTATTGTAGAACCAACATACGCTGCAATTGACACCCACTGCAGAAAGGGGGCTAGTGCACTATGCCTAGTAGCAACTTTATCCTTATTTATAATGCTGGACTAAGCATATATGCAAACATTTGTAAAGTGTTTTTCTTTACCCCTTCAAGCGGTGGTCTACTCAATGTCCCTTAATGCTGGGCCCACATATATCTCCTTAGCTCTGGAGTCCAAGCATTGTGTATGACAGTCTAATCCAAGTGTTATGATCTAGGACCAAAACCACAAGGCTTGAACTATCTCGCAGGTTACACGAATCCTGGCAGAACGGATCTGGTGAGGAGTCGTCGTTCATACTATTCCCAACCCTACAATGGCCAGATGACCAAGGCAATGAGTTGTTGG
>JBBPSW010000174.1:0-11174 GCA_038093775.1 Butyriboletus pseudospeciosus | reverse complement strand
GAGACGATCAGACAAGACGGGATCGTTCGCGAGCGAGGAAGACTAACCTTGAGGGCCTTGCGGAGGTCCTCCTTGGTGCTAAAATGGACGGGGGACACGTGTCTAAGACTCGACTCCGTGAGGAGGCAATCGGAGTAGGGCAGCGGGATGGGGTGCTGTGTGAGCTGCATTGCGTGCAGCCAGTATCTTATGTACTCGACCTGTGCAGAGGAGAAGAGGAGGCGGGTTTCAAAGTTTTGGAGGGTGCCCATGTAGAGTTCTACGCCGTGGACGCCGTCCTTGTGGAGGGGGTGATCTGGGTGGACGAGGGCATCCTGGGCGAGGACGGCCTTGAGCGGGTTGCGATCGAGTGGATCAGGGAGGGCCTGGTGCCTGTACGCTGCTATGAGCGATGAGGGCGACGAGGACGAGGACGACGGCGCGTACCATTCAAAGAAGATGTCTGTGTAGCGATAATAACCAGTGATTACAGGCGACACCATGTCAAGCACCGGAATGGAAACTCTCCCCCGCGTACAACTGCACCAACCATGGCTCAGACTGTGCAGAAACGAAGACGTCCTCGGCCAGACGACGACGACGACGATAACGAAAACCGAGACCCTCCAAAACGTACTAAGCCGTCCACAGCCCGCAAGAGCACTGGCGGTGGACCGCCCGTCGCGTCCTCCTCCCGCGCCAAACATCCCCGTAAGCACCGTCCACAGTCTCTCCACGCGTCGTCTAACCCGCCCAGGTCAATCAGCTGCCGACGAGCAGCCTGGTCAGCGCAAGAAGCGCCGCTATCGTCCCGGCACCATCGCACTCCGCGAGATTCGCAAGTATCAGCGCAGCACAGACCTCCTCCTCCGCAAACTCCCCTTCTCCCGCGTCGTGCGTCGCATTTTCGTTCCTTCGCTCTCCCTTGCACTCATCTCACAGGTCGAAAACGTATAGGTTCGCGAAATCGCCGTGGATATGATGACCGACACCAACTATCAGATGGGTGAGGTCGGCTTGCGCTGGCAAAGTTCCGCCATATTGGCCCTGCAGGAAGCGACAGAGGCCTTCCTCGTCCATCTCTTCGAGGACGCGTGCGTGAATTTCCAAGTTGTCCCTTGTCCTTCCCCCTGTGACGCTTCTCCCCCTAGAAACCTCTGCGCGATACACGCCAAACGCGTCACCATCATGCAGCGTGATATACAGCTTGCCCGGAGGATACGCGGACAATGGAGTGGGTTTGCTTAACTTGATTTCCTCACAACTTAGCACGTGCCGTGATGTGCTCTTCCAAGTCCAACATCCCTTTCGTCAAAAAAACAAACCCTGGATGTAGTAGTGGGACCACAAGAGTGCATTGTACACTGTAATATAGATCTGAGCGAGGCTACTACGCAAATATGTCGACGATGTTGAAAGCGCAAAACTCAATAAAAATGCATGGAATGGAAACATGTAGCATGGAAATCAGTCCAACGTGACTGCAAAATGCAAGGAGAACGGTGTTGCTGGGAGCTAACTGTTCCGAAATCGTCCAGACAATGGTTGAAAAGAAAGAGGAACCCTGCGTCGATCGACAAAGATTAAGTTAAGAAATATCCATAGTGTGCGTTGACAACGTGCGTAATGACTTTAGGTATGAATGTGAGGGTTATGATCGTTGAGCATGGTTCCGAGGGTGAGGGTATCAAATGAGTGTCTCCGAAGGAATGGAATGGCTGCAAACAGTGGAAATGCAGGAGTGTTATGCAGTGAGGAACAAGAGCAATCTTCTATGATGCAGCAGTCCGCCGACGCACATGCACAGGCGCCACGGAAGAATAACCACCGGACACGGGTCTGAACGACGACGTCGTTGTCGGGCTCTGTTCAGGTGGAAGCCAACTCGACCGCCGCGGGCCACTATGCGACGGCGTGACACGCATAGAAATGGACGTTTTACTACCCCGTACATCATTGTAACTTCCTGATCGAGGATCTCCTGGCGTCATTGCCATCCGACTCGTATCGTTGCTGGAATGTCTCTGGTGCGACCCAGACGAATGGGGACTCGAATTACGACTGCTAGAATTGGCCCCTTCAGAGCTGTAGTTCCTGGGAAGCGAACTCGAACTTTGTAGAGGGGAGGACTGCCCTCCTAACCCAGCATACGAACGAGGGCGAGCGCCAAACTGATTCATCATGAATGGGGGAGCTGGAGGAAGTAAGGGCATATCCACCCCATAAAACGGAATGCCATTAACCATCGGAATGGCAGGCATCGGAGGAACTGGTGGAGCACTCGTCCATGCGTAGGGGTTAAACGAAACACGGGGATCGTATGGCGGATGGAGCGACATCCCTTTTGGCGAGTCTGAGACCACAGACATGCGTCTACTGACATGTCTACCGTCCCGTCCCCTGACGTCCTCTGATGATGCCGTATGTGCAGAGTAAAGCGAAGGCGGTCTCGAGAAACTGTTTTGACTTCCGGGCGTGGCCGGTACAGAGCTTGAAGGGGAACCCTCATGAGGTGAGACGGGCGAGAAAACTAGCTCGGGTGTATGCTTGTGCGACATGCTCGACCTCCGAAGCGAAACAAGCATTGAATCTCGAGATACAGTGTGGGTGTGGTCAGAAGCCCGAGAAGACAATGATGCGGACTCGAGCGGACGTCCAGCACGAGAAGCCTCACGTCGTGTTCGTGCCGCTTGAAGTTCTTCGCCATAAGCACGCTCCCGCTCTTCTGCCTGCTTTTTCGCCAATTCTCTAGACCGCCGTAACTTTTCCATCTCTATCCTTTCAACCTCCCTACGAAGACGTTCTTCCTCCCGGACGATATGTGAAACAGTCGCCGGCTGCCGCGGTTTTGACGGCTCAGTCAGGGATATCAGAGGGTGCGGGGGAGGGCGTCGAGGTGCGACAACCCTCGAAACTCGATTTTCCTGCGAAGGAGCAGTTGCTCGACCATTCTCCACGGAAAGCTGTGCTGCCCGCTCCCGACGTTCCCGCTCTTCTCGGAGGAATTGGGCCTTCTGTTCCTTGTTCTTCCGGATGCGAAGGACGTAGCCCAAGGGTATTTGATCGTCCTTACCGTCATCATCCGCAAACCGAACTCCTCGTTTTGGAACGGGATCATTTGGGGTTGCAGATCCAGAAGTCGTCGACTCGTCAAGTTGTTGCGCAGGGGACGGAGCTGTGGGCAAAGCTAGCGGGACAATGCTACGGTGAGGTGAAGGAGACAGTTGGGCGGGTGAATCTTTGGATTGCGGCCAGTTGGATGGGGGAGAGAGCGACTCCGATTCTAATTCTTTCATTTGAGTCGCAGGAGGATCAAGATCTACGACCGGAAGTCTGAGTAACCACAACAATGCTCAAAGAAATGCACCCACTCAAAGCGAAAGGTGGCAGTGTGAACTCCAAGGCAGGATCGAACGCAATACCTGCCTCCACGTCCTCGTCGCGCTCCAGTAGTGTACCAGCCAATAGTTCGAGTGACTCCGAGAACTCCAACGCAGCCACCCCGAAGTGAGACCCCGGAATTCGAGTGCGGATGATCTCACCGGAGTCCGAATGAGACCAAAGCTGAAGTCTATCCTCAAAGCAGGGACGCAAAACCCAATTCTCGAGGCCGCTACTGTGAAAGCTCACAGAATCGGCCGAGGGGAAAATATCGACCTGAAGATTCGGTTGTGTTTCTGGTTTCGGAGAAAGCGGTTTCGATGCAAGCGGGGCGATTGATGATTCAGCGGAGGGAGATAGACGGTCCAGACGGGCTAGAAGCGATTTTTTGTGCAGTTCGGATTCCAATGTCTCACGACGGCGAAGACGTTGGGAATTATGGCCCGAGCGAGGGAAAGAGGTGGCTGCTCCTGACGACTGTAACAGCGGGGGCAAGGTGGGCTCGTGCACAAGACTGTTCATGATCATGACACGTGCGTTAGCACGCGCGGTGGCGATCTGTTGAGGGGAGTAGGACAGTGTATGAACATCGTCAGGGTTGTCGTACGGGTCATCGAACTGTGAGGATGCATCGTCCGTTTCGTTGGAGGTGGGCTTCGTACGGAGGAAAGCGGTTTGGGATGATTGCCAAGGGGGGCGATGGTGTTCCTCGGGATGATCGCTGATTGCAGCGTTCTTTCCCCCTAACCATGACTTCCAACTGCCCTTCTTGCTCGGAGTGCGTGGGATCCCGTCATCGTCGGGAGTGCGGAGGGTAGTTGAACCACTCGATGAGGAGGACGATGAATTTGCAAGGTCGCTGGCGACGAGGGGGGGTAGGGATGGTGGGCCTACCGAGGAGAGATGTTTTCTGGAGAGAGAGGGAAAGACCCTGGATTTCTTTTGAACGAGACGGGTGGGAGAGGTGTCGTCGGCGAGTGCATCCGACTTGTCGCTGCGCCTGGAGGAGGCGACGAAGACAGAGGCTAGTCTGCGCATATGGTGGTGGTGGTGGTGGTGGTGAAGAAAGGAACGATGTGGACTGCCCGGATGATGTTTAGAACATTACAAATGGGACTGACATGAGTCCGAACGCTCGAATAAGGTGACGCCCAGTGCAATACGGCAGCTCCCTACCGAATTAGCCGGAAACGACGACGACGACGACGACAATGAGGTCAACCTCCAGAGCACTCGGGAATGCTTTTCATTCGCACCGACGTGTGAACTCGAACGGAGACTTCATAGATACCCAACTTGCATACCTCGGACACACGGTCGCCCGCTATGCTCTACTGGCGTCCTGTCCCCCAGACACCCCCTCCTCGGCACCCTAAACTCCCTCCCGTCGCTGTCCATGCCACCACCGCACCAACCGTCGCTCGTACCGCTCCACCACCCCGCACACAAAATCGCAATCGGTCCCCGCCCATCGCGCCGACTTTTCAACGACCACTTTTAGATCTCCACAGAGATTTCCCAGCACGTCTTTAGCGTCGTAGATCGTGTACATTTCGCCCGGCTCAAGGATGCCGGTATCCGCATCATTTCTCTTTGTTGATGAGAGTCCTCGCCCCCTGAGACAGGGTTGCTGGCCTCGCGTTAGATCTGCTGTCTCACCCACCAATGGAAAATAGTTTTCAAGAACACGGTGTCCTGTTTGCGCATGTCCATGTGCATTCAGCCCCACGTTCGTCCCGGACCTCACGAGGCCACTCACCATCCCGTTTTGGATCTATCAACACCCTTTGGCAGAAATCAAGATATTCATCTAGATCAGTGTCGTCTAGATCGCCTACAGACCTGCAGTACCGAGATTAATATCGCGACACAAACAATAAGCGTCATTACAAACAGTGGCACTTGGGAGCTAAACCGATGGCTGTTGACACATCTTTCCGCGTGATCCGCTTTCTTGACGGCCGCCAGGAATTCGGTCGCGACAGGAAATGCGCAGGCCGCATCATCGGAGCTTCTCGGGAGCCTTGAATAACGTCAGTTTGCGAGGCGATCACTCCACGTAAAGGTTCCTGCCTTTGTTTCCCATCCAAACCGTACACAAGCTTGAGTACCACGATAGCAGTAGCAACAAGAGAAATTTCAGGTGGAGGATTGTCATGCTTCTGGCTGTCCCTGTCTCTTCGGGTGTTGGATAGCGAAAGTGCAGCTGGACCTTGAAGGGATAATCCTAGAGAAAGCACGTTTCCAACCCTCTTTGCAAGGACATACAGCATGGCTAAACAACGACTTCATCGCTCAGGAAGCTTCATTCTACAGGGAATAAGCGTACGAGTGCCACAGAAGCATTCTTGCACAACACGCCAAAGGACTGGAGCACCATTGAGTGCCGGGATGACGATGTCAAAAGTGTCATAAAATCGGTAAGCGAGACGAGAGGCAAGGCGATGCAAAGACAAAGTTTTTGGCGCATACTACGCATGCGTCGCTTAGCATCAGCATGATTGATGAGGGTAAAGTCATACATGAGGAGACAATGCCTGAACGGCATGTTTTGTGAGGTGGCAGGTAAGGGACGGTGGGAAGAAGCGAACGTGGTCAAGATACGGAAGCGAGTGAGATTCAATGGCACTGTGTAGGTGGATCAGCATCATCTCGTGTGCGATGATAATAGTGGGGTTTCGACTTGGCTCACTTGATAAAGTCCGTGTAAATGACTGGGAGCCGAATGGTCCAGCACGCAAGAACAAGCACTGCGATCGTGTTCTCGGGCCGATCTGCACGACTTACGAAGGGATTTTTGGATGGAGTGTGCACATTGTTCCTAGCACAAGGTTCGTCACTGGAAGATCCGTCATCTGACGAACTGACTTCAGAATTCTCTTCCAGGAGCACTGCAATGTCTGGGGCAAGCAATTCATCCTCGCTCGAAGTGGAGTCTGTGTCAGGCACAGGAACAGCGCTCTCTGGAGAATGGGTATCCCCATCATTCTCGGGTCTGGATTGACTACGGTCCCTCCTTCCGATCTGCTTGGGTCCACGTTGATGCCCTTCCTGCTCGCGGGTGTAATGGAAAGGTTCTGCGGGTGGGGGATTCGGAATGAGATTGAGATGGAATACCCACAAGTCCTTGCAAATTGTCTGACACGATGGATATGCTTATAAGACCAGCAAGTCGCAAGGGCCGACACACCTCAAACTCGGCAGGGAGATTCCAGAGTGCTATCAAGGCCGCTACTTGTTTCCGAAAGAGGAGTTGGAGACACTGATAGTAATGAAAACGGGCTCTGCCGCCATGATAGACTGGATCCCCGTGATCAGCAACTACCGTGAGTGGGTCGAGGATCGCGCACGTTTCGGGTCCGCTCTACTCGCCATTTCCTTCTTCTTTCGCTTGGACTTGAGAGTACGTTTCCTCATCACATGGTTTCCCATGTCGTCAGCCTCCTCGGACTCATTGATGTAGTGCTATCGTGCACGAGTTGTGTGGTGAAAAGGCGCGATGATATGTCATGTTGACCCAGCTCCGCTGAGAGTGCTCACCTGAAGGACATGACCCTCACTGCAGGTGATCAAGCCTATGGCATTCTTCCGCCATTGCCGGGACCCGCATATCAGGCATTTCTTACGGGGCGGCATGATGAAAGGGCTATCCCCAGGAATGTAGCTCAAGTTGAAGCTGAATATTTAGATGTCTTAGGGCAAATCACGTGGCCTACGCGTGCCATTGCCAGCGTCTCAGAATTTCCTGTGTACAAGTTCTAACTTTTTCTTTGTGCACCTTGCCAGTTCCCTGTTGCAACTTTAATAGTCCATAAGGCGATAGGATGAGGGTTTTTCTCATTGTTGCCTTGCTGGCGGTGCTGGCGCCAGTGGTGTTCGCGTGGGTCACGTCTTCATGGGATTTCATTCAGAACGGCTGACAAAAGTGGACCACTGCAGATGGACGAAAGTAAGTGAGCTGAGAAGGAGATTGATTGACAGTTATATTCAGATATCTGTTTCAGGAAGATCATGAAATTTTTGACATCGTTGGTGCCCTAGAAGCAGCCGAAGGTCCGTCTCGATGATGTGACAGCTGCCTCGAGCCCTAAAAGTGTGCTGTGGTATTATGCAGGCAAGGGAACGACGTTTTACTCCTGGCTAGATGTCCCTCCAACGGCCACTCTCGCGGAGGTCAACAAAGCATACCGGAAGAAAAGTATGCAGCTCCAGTCAGACCAGTCCGCTGAAGGACTCCACAGACAGCTAATGCTATCATAGTCCTGATAAGAACCCGGGTGTGAAGGGTATCCAAGAACGGTTTGCAAGACTGGGCGTTATTGCCAATATACTGAGAAGTCCCGAGGGCCGCAAACGGTTCGTGTACTCGTCCCCAATGCATAAAATTGCAGTTAATAATGGGTACAAGATATGACTTTTTCTACAAGAACGGCGTGCCAAAATGGAGGGGTACTGGATACTATTATTCGAGATTCCGTCCAGGACTTGCGGTAAGTACAGCGATTGTGTTATGACGAGTGGCTAGCTGGACAGTAGGGTTGCAGACGGTGTTGACATTCTTGGTGATTTTGACAAGCGGGCTGCATTATCTCGTGCAGAAGATGAACTACACACGGGATCTTGGAAGGGTGCGCCAGACGATACGGGACGCAAGGTTGGCAGCGTGGGGACCAAAGATGGTGCCCTTAGAAGGGCGGCGCAAGGTGGGTTGTTTTCAAGGCTGTAAGAACCTGGGGAAGGTTTAGTGGCATGACAGGTCAAGGTTAACCTCGGTGGTGGACCACGATTGGATGAAGAGGGCAGTATAGTGCCTGGGAAGATGATTGACATGGTCGTGGATGGCAACGAAGTTTATATTGTGAGTTGGCCGATACTACCAGGGGACAGATTGACGGGTGTATACGTTGACAGTGTGATGGACCAGGTTTGCATTTGCTTGACGAGTCGTCAGCGATTCCCCCTGCGCTTTCGAGGACGTGGTTTGTATCCTTGGTAGGTGGGCTCGTGCGAAGAAAGCAGCCGAGTGAAAAGCCGGTGGAAGAGAGCGAAGAGGGAAGTGAGTCCAGTGGAAGCGGTGCAGTGACAACAGCTGGGGAGACGGGGAGACATGCACTGGCGAGCAGGGCTACGCGACGGCGACGGCAGGCAGTGCGCAAGCGATAGAGCGGGGAAATAGACTTTTTTTTTCTTCTTTTTTTTCCTTCTTTTTGTAATAAATTTCCAATAATTGCACTGGTCGGACCTGATAATAATATCACCGGAAACGGGAACGGGCGGTCAATTCTTATCGACCAATCGGAAAACAGCGCAGTCCTTCAAACAAATGTCAATAGAGCTCATCTCTCGACTGCTTTTAAAGGGCGAGTTTGGGATCGCTCTCCGTACTTTCTCCCAGATGTCTTCCTCTCTGTACACTTATCGCAACGATCTGCTTGCCCCCTACCTTGCCCTTCCACAAGGCGAAAAGATCCAGGCTGAATGTACGTCCCTTTTTCTCCCCAATTCATCGATCTTGCTCAGATCACCCCAGATGTCTGGATTGATGGTGATGGCGGTGTCCGCTCCAAGACCACAGTTTGGTCCCCTCCCGTTCTTGCAACCTTTTCATTGCTGATATCCATCAGACCATCTCCAAGAAAGTGACCGACATTGGTCAACTCCGCATCTGGGACTTTGATGGCTCCTCTACCAATCAGGCACCCGGGAATGACTCCGATGTCTACCTCCGTCCTGCCGCGATCTTCAAGGACCCCTTCCGAGGTGGCGACAACATCCTTGTCCTCGCAGAGACCTACAACAACGACGGTACTCCTAACAGAACAAACCACCGCCACCACGCTGCCAAGGTCATGGAACTCGCAAAGGATGCTAAACCCTGGTTCGGTCTCGAACAAGAGTACACCCTTTTTGATGCCGACGGTAACACTCCTTTCGGCTGGCCAAAGGGTGGTTTCCCTGGTCCCCAGGGCCCCTATTACTGTGGTGCAGGTACTTCGTCTCTCGTGTCCTCTTGATCTTCCTTCACCGTCCTTTTAGGCACTGGAAGGGTTTTTGCTCGTGACCTCATTGAGGCTCACTACCGTGCTTGTCTCTACGCTGGTATCAACATCAGTGGGATCAATGCAGAGGTTATGCCCGCTCAATGGGAGTTCCAGGTTGGTCCCTGTGAAGGTATCGCCATGGGTGACCACCTCTGGATGGCGCGTTTCCTCTTGATTCGCATCGCCGAGCAGTGGGGTGTCAAGGTTTCCTTCCATCCCAAGCCTCTTCAGGGTGATTGGAACGGTGCTGGCTGCCATACCAACTACAGCACACTCCCCATGCGCGAGCCTGGAGGAAGGAAGCACATGGACGAGGCGATTGAAAAACTCTCCAAGCGTCACAGTGAGCACATTGCTGTGTACGGAGAAGACAACGAGCTCCGTCTCACCGGCAATCACGAGACTGGTCATATTGGTGCCTTTAGCTCTGGTGTTGCTAATCGAGGTGCTTCCATCCGCATCCCGAGACACGTGGCTGCCCAGGGCTACGGATATATCGAGGACCGCCGTCCCGCTTCTAACATTGGTACGTTCCAATCCCTGGTTGCCATATGGCTTGTCTCCCTCATTCTCTTTGGAAAGACCCTTATCGTGTGACTGCAATCATCGTGGAGACCACCTGCCTGGACAAGTGAGGTTCGTGACCCGATGTGTAAGATATGTATGCAGCAGATCGTAGAAGCAACTTTATCACTATACCATTTACACGGTGGTTTTGATATTATCTCTGTGGATGGACGCTATCTTTGAGTTGGATGAGTCAGTCACATGTCTCGCACTGCTGGGGAATCCCTCGCAGATACCAGCATGGACAAGAAGCTCACCTTGCCCGCCTTTCTTATGCTCCTGACCAGCAACAATGTCCCCGTTCCAAAGGCAATGGTTGTAGCTAGTAAAGTGTCTGTCTCGCCCATGGCTTGACTTCAGTGCCCTCAACTCACCCCAGGTTCAAAGAATACAACTCGCCGGCTCTTCTAGCCCAGCTCGACGACACCAAGTTGCAGGTGCTCGGTGTCAAGGACAAAGACCTTCGCAGGCTCGTCCTCGCCGCCGTTCGCAAAGCCGGATACACTAGACCCACCCAAAAACCAGAGTCGGAGGGTCTTGCGCAGCCCGTAGCAGGACCATCGAGCAGCAAGCCCCCTAGCACCGTGCAAACATTAGTACGCCACTCTCTTGCCCGACGACGTCCGAGTCTCAGGGATACCCGTCTCGCATAGACCATGCCAAAGAAGAAGCGCAAACGCGATGACGACTTGAATGGATTCCTGAATCCGGCACCGCCGGACGAAGGGTCGGCGTATGGAAGTATGGATTTCAGCGATGTCCTGGATGAAGAGGTTGGTATTTTCGTCACTTCTTGGGCGTTTGTCCAGCTACGCCAAGTACTGATGCGTGTGATGAGGTCCTAAAAGTGAAGGGCACGGTGGTCAACCGCGCACCGCTTATGACTGCATGGGCAACAGTCGTTGCGGAGCGTCTCGGTTTTGAGAGGGAGGAAGCGTTGAGTATTGGTAGGTGTTGCGTTACCTTGTCCATGGTTGATCACCCCCGGACGTCTCTTTCTTCACTGCAGGATCGGTGTACACGGAGATGAACGCGGTCGCCAAGGGTGTCTCTCTCGGGATCATAGATCAAAGCAAGAAGAAAGAGATCGAACCCATTCCGGGTGGACAGCAACCATACGTGGATTTGATGGGCAGGCGGTGAGTTCGTAGTACTCTCCTTCATATTGCTTCAATGCACATGTCTCGCCCCTCTCTCCGCCATCAC
>JBBPSW010000173.1:0-16852 GCA_038093775.1 Butyriboletus pseudospeciosus | reverse complement strand
GAGGCAGTGATCAAGGCCAAAGGAGGCTATACCAAGTACTAAATACCCAGTCAATACCAATAGATGCAAAACTGTTGCAATGGTGTTGCTGTTTTGAAATGGTCATATCTCCACAGCCACTGGGCCAAATCACATGACCCAGGGACCGATTTGTAGCCAAGGGTTTGTACTTTGTTTGGTCACACCAAAGCTAAGCGCAGTTCCCACGGGTGTTTGCGGTGCGCTTCGCGCACCACGTCCAGGTTAGTTATTGCAACAGTTTTGGAGGTCACTGTACCATGCAGCTAACCATACTTCATCATGAAATCCATTTGCTCCTCTGCTAGAGCCAATATTCTTTTTCTCTCTGAATCTGGTCTTTCTACTAGGAAAATACCCTCTCAAACTGATTTGAGGAAGTCTACTGTGGCCAGGGTCATCAACGAGATCCACCCAGGCAAGGAATACATCAAATTAGGATGTTTTTTTAAATCTTCTACTAATAAAAGCAGAATTGTCTCTAATATCACCTCTGGCAAGGCCAAAAATGCTGTTCAGGCCATCCATCTCATCAATTCTGCCCTCTCCTCCCCTGTCTCTGCTCAAACTGTTATAAATGTTCTCAAGTCTACATTTCTCAAGGCTATAGTCAAGAAAAAAAACCACTTTTGTCTGTGAAGTACAGACAACATAGGCTAGCCTTTGCTCTCAAGCACCAACACTGGACTGTGGAGGACTGGACTAGGGTCATATGGTCAGATGAAACCAAAATTAACAGGATTGGGTCAGATGAAAGGATGTATGTGTGGAAATTGGCAGGATAGCCTTTGCAAAACAAGGAAGTTCAGGAAACAGTAAAGTTTGGAGGAGGTTTCATAATGGTTTGGGAATGGATGAGTTGGAATGGAGTGGGGTTTCTTGCAGAGATTGAAGGGAGGATGGATGCTAAGCAGTATATCTCCATTTTGGAGGATCATCTGCTTCCTACCATGGAAAATTCTGGACTTCCTAAGGAGAACATTATGTTTCAACAAGATAATGACCCTAGGCACACCTCTAAAAGAGCCAAGGAGTGGCTGGAATTTCAAGGGATCAAGCTTCTTGACTGGCCAGCACAATCTTCAGACCTTAATCCCATTGAACATCTCTGGCGAATGCTCAAAAAGAAGCTCAATAGCTATACAGTGACTTCCAAAATTGAGTCAATGTTTTGATACTTTGGAGTATTTGCTATATAACTCAGGAACATAAAGAAATAGAGCCAAAGTGTAAGTGGGTGAATAGCTGTACATACACCTGGCTGTGTTCTGAAAAAGGAATTATGTCATTTGAATTAGTAGTCATGGAGATATGATATGGTCAATTCAAATTGGCAAGTCATTGACTCAATTTTGTAACTACAGTATACAGTGGCTCAAAAAAGTGTTCCAATGTTTGGCTATTTTGCAAAGACTTGACATTTGTGAGAGAATCAAAAGGTGTTAGCTTTAATCTTTGCTGGGTTATTGATACCCCTAATTCTTGCCCTGAAGATGAGCCCTTAGTCATGTGATTTGGTTGTCATAGTACTGAGATATAGCCATGTTAAAGTGACATGTCATTGGGACACTTTTTTGACCAATATTTCTATTCTACAATTTAGTACTTTGTATGCCCTCCCTTTGCTTTTATTACTTCCTCTAGTCTTCTAGGCATACTCTCTATCAATCCTTGAGACTCCTCAACCTCTATCCTTTCCCACTCCACTTCAATTCTCTTCCAAACCTCCCATACTCCTTTTGGTGGTATTGAATAGCCATTGAGTTTTTTTTTGAGAATTTGCCAAAGATGTTCAATGGGATTAAAGTCTGGAGATTGTGCTGGCCAGTCAAGAAGCTTGATCCCTTGAGATTCCAGCCACTTCTTGGCTCTTTTAGAGGTGTGCTTGGGATCATTATCTTGTTAAAACATAATGCTCTCCTCAGGAATTCCAGAATTTTTCATGGAAGGAGGCAAATTATCCTCCAAAATGGAGATATACTGCTCAGCATTCATCCTCCCTTCAACATCTGCAAGAATTCCCACTCCATTCCAACTCATCCATCCCCAAACCATCAAGGAACCTCCTCCAAACTTTACTGTTCCCTGGACTTCCTTGTCTTGCAAAGATTTTCCTGCCAATTTCCATATATACATCCTTCCATCTGACCCAATCTTGTTGATCTTGGTTTCAGATGACCAGATGACCCTAGTCCAGTCCTCAATAGTCCAGTGTTGGTGCTTGAGAGCAAAGACTAGCCTATATTGCCTATGCTTTATAGACAAGAGTGGCTTCTTTTTCTTGACCACAGCCTTGAGAGATGCAGACTTGAGAACATTCATAACAGTTTGAGAAGAGACAGGAGAGGAGAGAGCAGAATTGATGAGATGGGTGGCCTGGACAGCATTTTCCACCTTGCCAGAGGTGATACTAGAGACAATTCTGATTTTATTAGTAGGAGAAAGTTTGGAAGGACATCCTAATTTGATGTTTTCCTTGCCTGGGTGGATCTCATTGATAACCCTGGCCACAGTAGACTTGCCCAGACCAGTTTGGAATGATATTTGCCTAGTAGAAAGGCCAGATTGAGAGAGAAAAAGAATATTGGCTCTAGCAGAGGAGGGAATGGATTTGATGATGAGGTAGGGTTAGCTGGATGGTAACTGTGCTGTTTATATCATTTGGAATTATGTAAGTGAGATAATCAGGCAGGGTTGAAGCACAGCATTCATCAAAACCTTGTGTTATTTACTAAATGATAGTTGATAATATCAGGATCAAATAAGTGTCCCAATGACATATCATTTTAATATGACTATATCTCAGTGCTGTGACAACCAAATGACATGACTAAGGGCTCATATTCAGGGCAAGGATTAGGGCTATCAATGACCCAGTAAGGGTTAGAGCTAACATCTTTTGGTTCTTTTGCAAATATCAAATCTTTGCAAAATAGCCAAACATTGGGACACTTTTTTGAGCCACTGTATATCAAATCTATAGAATCAGCCAATTCTAGTACTTTTTATGACCTCCTTTGGCCTTGATCACTGCTTGGATCCTCCTAGGCATGCTTTCAATCAAATTCTGACACACCTTTGGATCTATATTATTCCATATTTCTATCACTCTATTCCAAATTTCCCATATCCCTTTAGCATGTCTTGAATACTTAGCAAGCTCCTTTTTGATATGATGCCAGAGATTTCCAACAGGATTAAGATCTGGAGATTGTGGAGGCCAATCCAGGACATTGATATCATTGTCTTCCATTTACTTCTTGGCCTTTTTGGAGGTGTATTGGGGCTATTGTCCTATTGAAAGATAACATCCTCCAGACAAATTCCAGATTCCCCCAAGCTGGAAAGCAAGTTGTCCCTCAAAATGTCCACATATTGGTTGGCATCCATTCTCTCCTAAATCTCTGCAAGGTGTCCAACACCTTCCCAACCCATACAGCTCCATACCATGATATTTCCTTTTTCAAATTTTACTGTTTCCTGAATCTCTCTGTTAATAAAGCCCTCATCTACCTGTTTCCATATCCATTTCTTGCCATCTGACCCTATCCTATTGATTTTGGTCTCATCTGACCAAATAACCCTTCTCCAGTATTCAATGATCCATTCCTGGTATTTTAGGGCAAAGGCTAAATGCTTCTTGTCTCTTGCAGCAAGAAGTGGTTTTTTTTTCTTTGTTACAGCCTTGAATGGATGGTTTTTGAGGACTCTTCTCACTATTTGTGAGGAGACTGGACTAGAAATAATGGAATTGATATGGTGGATAGGCTGGACAGCATTGGCAGCTCTGCCCATGGTAATTTGAGTAATGAAAGTGTTATGAGTGTGGAAGAGCACCCCACCTTTTCCATTCCCACCCCTATCTCATCTGGCCTATGAGATGATCTCTTTTTTAATTCTCTGGTTTCTGAAGCACTTTGAGAAAGTCCTGCCTTCTAAGGAAGGGACTTACCAGGGATTTCCCTGATGACTCATTTTGCTGACATTACAGACACTGCTTCTAACCTATGCTCTCTTTATGCAGAGGTCATTTTCTATAACCCCCATTTATTGACTCTGATATGTAGTGCCATTGAGTGGTTCTCCTGACCCTTATTTATTCTATTATGGTAGTTTCCAATATAGATACAAGAAGCCTACCCTAAAGTAGCTAGAGTTACAGTACATATAAGGCTCAGATCTGCCCTCATGTAACTCTAGCCTACAGTGACCTCCAAAATTGTTGCAATGCCTAACTCTGATGTAGTGTGTACAGCATACCACAAACACCCATGGGAATGTTGCTTAGCTTTGGTGGGAACAAACAAAGTACACACTCTCAACTACAATCTGGCCTCCTTGAACACTGCCTCAACCCTCCTAGGCATGCTTTCAATCAATGTCTCACACTTCTCAAGTGGTATCACCTCCCATTCCATCTGAACTCTCTTCCATAACTCATGAATTCCATTAGGAGGATGTTCTTGATCTGCTAGTATTTTTTTGAGGTGACCCCAGAGGTGTTCAATGGGGTTGAGGTCAGAAGACTGTGCTGGCCATATCATAGTTCCAAAATCCTGCTCTCTAAGCCACTTTTTCATCTTTTTGCAAGTATGCTTGGGGTCATTGTCTTGCTGAAAGATCATGTTAAGAGAATCTAGACCATAATACTGCAGAGTATTTAGCAGTTCATCTTTCAAAATTTGAAGGTAAAGGTCTCCATTCATCCTACCATCAATCTTGGCAGCATAGCCAACTCCCTGCCAAGTCATACATCCCCACATCATGAGAGAACCTCCTCCAAACTTTTAAGCACTTCACCTGCTTTTTTTCAGACCCATTTTCACCCATCTGACCCTAGGCAATTGATTTTAGTCTCATCAGACCATATTACCTTCTTTCAATCCTCTATAATCCAATCTTTATGAGCATAGGCAAAGTCCAAGCAAGCCTTGTGATGCCTAGCTGATAGAAGGGGGTGTTTAGACTTCACCACAGCCTTCATACCAGTTTATCTCAAGTGCCAGCATACTGTGGTGGTAGAGAGGGGTTGGTTGACCACATTGGTAAGAGCTTTGGTCACTTGGACTGCATTTTCTGCATTTTCTGATAAAATGAGACAGATGGCATGACAAAAATTGGTAGAAGAAAGCTTGGATGGGCAGCCTCCAACAGACTTTTGAAGCTCAGAACACTTTTTGAAGTGGAGCCTGGATATGATAGAGGCATAGAGACCAATAGTGATAGCAATAGAATAAGCTGATTGGCCAGCATCAAGCATAGAGAGAATGGTCTTTTTCTGAGTAGAAGAAATGGATCTCATGATGATGTGGTTGGTGTTACAGGCACTGTATTTTTTCCTTTATTTTTTCCTATTTTTCTTGATTTTATCCAAATGATTTTGCATCTAGCCCCTATCTTTAACTCTTATCATGCGACCCTCTAGATGCTCATCCCTCCTCATGGTCCAGACCTTTGCCGAATGGCCAAATCAGTGCTACCTCATGTCTGCCTCATGTTTCACTCTTCCTCCTCACTTGTGTCTTATCATCACAGCCATATTAATTACCTTCACCTCATGGTCTTATCTATGACTTGTTCTCCTCATGTTCATCATTACTGCCTGCCTCAAGGCAAGGCTGTACTGACCCATGCCTCCTCCTCATATTCTCCATAGTTATGCATAGGATATCTATTAGATCTAGTGTAAACCCCTGAGTAGTATACAGTGACTTCAAAAATCCTTTCCATACTAACCCTCACAGCAGTGTGCTTTGCGCACTGCCAAACACTATGGGAATTTCGCTTAGCTTTGGTGAAGTTATAAATAGTATGTACCCTTGGCTACCATAATGCTCCCTAGGTCATGTGATTTGGATCACAGGGTAGGAAGATATAGTTCATTTAAAACAGTAATACCATGGAAAGGGTTTTTGAACTTTTGAATTGCTCAGTGAGATCTCAGTTATATTGTAGTATAATTGATATTGTTGTTAATACAAACAAAGATACACATATAAATAGTATGTTTGAGTTTAAAATAGCTCCCACACTTCTTGACTCTCAACCACTATCATGGTCAGATCTCTTTCTCTTACTCAATAAAACACCATCCTCTTTTTACTTGATTCTGGCCATTCTGGTGAAGCCATTGCCAAGCAAACTGGTGTCAGCCCTTCTGCCATATCCAAACTTCATTCCAAAGAGTGTTCTGGGCTTTTTAAAGCTGTTGGAGGTTGTTCCTCCAAGCTTTCCCCTGCCAATATTTGTTATGCTTAACATCTTATCACTTCTGGAAAGGCTGAAAATGCTGTCCAAGTGACCAGATCACTTACCAACATCATCAATCAACCACTCTCTGCCAGTACAGTCTGCCTTCACTTGAAAAAAGCTGGTATGAAAGCTGTAGTCAAGTCCAAACATCCTATTCTCTCTGCTAGGCATTGCAGAGCTTGTTTGGATTTTGCCCATGCTCATAAGGACTGGACTATAGAGGATTGGAAGAAGATAGTATGGTCTGATGAGACCAAAATCAATTGCCTAGGGTCAGATGGACACAAATGGGCATGGAAAAGGGCAGATGAGAGCCTTAGCGATAGGCTGGTGCAGGGAATCCTGAAGTTTGGAGGAGGTTCTCTTATGATATGGGGCTGTATGACTTGGGAGGAAGTTGGTTTTGCTACTAAGATTGATGGTAGGATGGATGGAGACCTTTACCTTCAAATTTTGAAGGATGAACTCCAACAAACTCTAGAGTATTATGGTCTCAATCCTCCTGACATTATCTTTCAGCAGGACAATGATGAAAGGAAACCACACAATATACGCAGAGCTCAAAATGAGGATTCCGCGTAGAGAAGTGCAATTCCAAAACTAGAGTACGTTACAGAAAACTACACTACCTATATACCCATAGCTTTAGGGCCGGTATGGAACATGGTAGAATATAGTAGAACGATTATCTAATATAGAACTTTCTGGAACATTCTGATAAGATAAGATAAGATGAAGAGATGAGATTAGATAAGATAAGATGAAGAAAAAGAATAGTCGTATCATTATCCCCTTCTCAAGGGTCGAACTCCCGGTCGACCATGATACCAGGAATGATAGGATCGCCGGAGGGAGGGGGTATTTCGAAGAGATGATCTGGAAGGCGATTAAGTGAGGAAGCGAAACTTTTGAAGTCAGGATCGTTGAACACTTGTCGTACGGCGGTAGGGTTGAATTTATAGAATTGTTTGACAAGTGTTGGTGCGTTCTTGACTGCTTGTTTGGACTCCCAAGTTCGTTCCTCCTTAGGGTATCCTTTCCAGTGTACGAGGTATTCGACCTTTCCTTTCTTCCTTCGTGAATCTACGATCTCCTCGACTTCATACTCTTCGTCTTGGGCGATAATGACGGGGGGTGGTGGTGGAGCTTTCTGTTGTATAGGATGCGTCGGAGTGTGGTATGGTGTGAGGAGTGATTCGTGGAAGACAGGGTGAATTCCTCGCCATGTGGTTGGAATCTTCAACTCGTAAGCCGCCTCTCCGATCTTCTTGACTATCTTAAAAGGACCGTATCTTTTATCGTCGAACTTTTTTGTTGGTCGTTTGGTACGAATGTTGGTCCCTTCGAGAAGAACCAGTTGTCCTTCTTGATAGGCGATCGGTGGTCCGGCTTTCCAATCATGACTCCTTTTCATCATCTCGGCAGCTTTCTTTAGAGCCGTTTGAGTGGTCTTGTGGATCTCCTTCATACGAGTGGCAAATTGTGTTGCCGTTTCGTTTTTTCCTTCTACGGATCGGGTGTTGATCAAGGGCTGTTGTCCGTAGTTGGAAAAGAAGGGAGATACGCCGGTTGCGCTTGTCGTATGAGAGTTGTGGGCAAACTCGGCTAGAGCCAACCATTCGGCCCAATCTGTCTGTCGGTGATTGATGTAGATTCTCAAATATTTCTCTACTTCTCTGTTAACACGTTCGGTTTGTCCGTCTGTTTGTGGGTGATATGCTGTTGACGGATTTGCCGTTATTGCGAGCATCGCGTATAGGTCTTTCATGAAGTTGGAGACAAATTGTGGGCCTCTATCCGATATAACCTTCTTGGGTATACTGTGCAGTTTAAAAACGGTGTCTCGTAGTATTTTCGCTACGCCTAGCGACGTGATCGTATCGTTTACGGCGTTTAGATGTATCATTTTTGAGAAGCGATCTACTACTACGAGGATAGCGTTTTTGCCTTCTGATTGGGGTAGAGGTCCGATGAGGTCTATGGAGATAATTTCCCATGGAGCGTTTGGAACTTCATTTGGATGGAGGGGGGTGTTGATTGCGACCGTCTTGGCTTTTACTTTTTGACACACGTCGCAACCTTTCACATATGATTCTACATCCTTTTTGAGTGAGGGCCAGTAATACTCGGTCATGATAAGATCGCGAGTTCGTCTGACACCTGGATGTCCTGCTATTGGGTGGTCGTGGTTTAGTTGCAGGATGTCTTCTCGTAGCTTTTCGTCGTTTGGGACGTAGATCAAATTCTTCCATCGTATGAGATCTGTCTTTGTCCATTTGGTTCCCTCTTTACTTAAGCCGTCTTTTGCGAATTTCTCCGTTTTATATTGGAGTTTCGTTATCCTTTTCAGGATGTCATCGTTTGCGACGGCGTTAAGATTTAATTTCGGGGATGAAGGAGGGCTGAAAAGGGAGTTGGGGAGTAAGGTTTGTGCGTGATTGTCGAGTGTTATCCCCTTCTCATGGTCTGGCCTCCTGGACAGAGGGTCAGCTGGATTCGTCTTGCCTGGGCGATGTGTGATGGTCAGGTGATATTCCTGAATGATTTGTTGCCATCGGGCTTGACGACGAGACAGATCTTGCGGCTTACGGAAGAACTCTAAGTTTTTGTGATCCGTAAGAATCTCGACAGGGTAGCGTGCCTCGAGTAGATAATGACGCCATTCGTTTAAGGCATGGATGATCGCCAACATTTCGAGATCCGCCGCGTGATAATTCCGTTCCGCTTCATTAAGGGATCGGGAGATAAACGCAACAGGGTGGTAAACCCCATCGGTTTCTTGGGAAAGGACAGCGCCGAGACCGAAGCCAGAGGCATCAGTTTCAACGCGGAAGCGTCCGTCATCTTGTGGCATAGCCAATGCTGGGGCAGTCGACACCGTATTTTTGAGTGTATCGAAAGCCGTTTGGCAGTCCGTTGTCCATTGGAAATCCCGTTTGACCGACGTGAGCGCATTAAGAGGTCGTGCAATCTGCGCAAAGTTTTTGACAAAGCGTCGGTAGAAGTTAAGGAATCCGAGAAATCCTCTGAGTGTCTTTTTGGACGTTGGAACGGGCCAATCTAAGATGGCAGAAACTTTGTTTTTGTCCATAACCACCTTGTTTTGCGCTACGATTAGTCCTAGAAATTCTGTTTCTTGGACTTCGAAATCGCATTTATCGTGTCGCAGGTAAAGGTGATTATCCCATAATATTTGCAGCACCTCTCGTACTACTTGTCGATGTTCTTCTATCGTTTTGGTGAATATACAGATATCGTCTATATAAACTACCACTACGCCGCGATCGATGAGATCTTTGAAAATACTATTCATCATCGTTTGGAAAGTCGCGGGTGAGTTCGTTAATCCGAAGAACATTACGAGAGGTTCGAAGAGACCTCTATTCGTACGGAATGCTGCCTTCCATTCTTCGCCTTCCTTCATCCGTACGTTGTTGTACCCCCATCTCACGTCGAATTTCGAGTAGTAACGAGCTGCTTTCAGTTTATCGATTAGCTCGCTAATTAAGGGGAGGGGGTAACGATTTCGCTTGGTGATGGCGTTTACCTTTCGGTAATCTTGTACGGGTCGGAGGCGTCCGTCCTTTTTCTTGATAAAGAAGAAGGCTGAAGCGAACGGGGATTTGGACGGTCGAATTCGTCCGGTTCGGAGATTCTCCTCTAGGAATGCATCTAACTCCTTTTGTTCCCCGGGATTTAGTGGATATACCTTGCAATCGATTTCATGATTACCGGGGAGTAATTCGATCGCGTGGTCCCAGGGTCGACGTGGGGGGAGTTCATCGAAGCTTTCCTTGGCGAAGACATCTTTGTAGTCGTGTATGTAGCTTGGGGCGGATTCTTCGAAGGTTTTCTTATTCTTCTTCTTTTGTTGGAAGTCCTTTATTGCCACCTCCGTAGCTACGTTTCAGTAATACTCGCTACAATCTATTTTATAGAGTCTATCGCCGTTCGAGGGAACGTATTCGTCGTCATCATCGTCGTCATCGATCAAACCCGGTACTGGGTGTTGATTATCACATCGGAACTTTATCCGCCCTGTTTTCCAATTTATAGCAGGGTTGTGAAATTTTAGCCAATCGTGTCCGAGGAAGATAGAGTTGGGACCGAGGTTGGTTACGGCTAAAGCTAATTGTTCCTTGTGTTCCTGAATGTGAATCTCGACGACTACGAACTTCTCTACTTCTCCCCCGTTATTTAAGCTTCCATCAGCGTTATAGACTTTCATTGGTCGAGGTAGATTGTGTGTGGTGATTCCTTCTTTCTCGACTAAGTCTTTATGAATTGATGATCCCGTACATCCGGAATCTATTAACGCTTTTATGTTACACTTAGTGCCATTTGGAAGCACGATTGTTGCGGGGAGTTCGAGGGAGTTTCGATCTGTTCGTCTTGGTGATGCTTTACGAAATCGTGGGGGTTTTTGGAGGTCGCTCAGCACCCAATGAGCATTTTCCTCCGTCATTGTACGGAGATCCTCAACGAGGTCCCGGGAAACTTCAACCAATCTCGACTCATGGACGAATGATCGTAGGTGATTTAGTGACCTTTCTACGATCGGGTTATTGCATTGTTGTTTCATCCAATTGATCGACCAAGGGTCGACCGTATTGAGCCAAGACGAGGAGGACTTCCCTTCCTTTCGTTTCGACATGGGGATTTTTTCCGTAATCTTCGGGGGTCCATCGATTTCTTTTACCGATGGTGAAAATCTCAACTTTTTTTGGATAGGGTTTTCGAGGATTTTTGGGGTTGTTGGTAGATTCACTTTCACTTGTTCGGGTTCGATCTCACTCAAGTCTAGCACTTCAAATCTGTTACATAGACGAGAGCTTCTTACTACAGTAGGGCGATCGCTATCTACTGAGCAACGTAAAAACCCGAACTTGGTGTATCGTCCTTGGTGACCACTTCTTCCTTGTCACCTTCCTCGATCTGAGCCATCAAGGCTCTCAGTTTTCCGAACTGTTGTGTTGCGATTTCGGTTTCCCCGATTTGGATTCCTCTTGCTCGAATGGGGTTACGAGCGCGAGGGGGATGGTCGGCACATGGCCAGGGTTTTCCACACTTTCGGCATACGCCGGCGGCACGGGCCTTGTCGAGCTCCATAGGAGCTCCCTGACCGGGAAATGTCCCGACTGCTTGGGGGTGTGGCCTGACGTTGGCCGGGGTAGAAGGTGAAAACGTTGTTACGGATGGATTGGGGGGGGGACCCGCCGGGGGTGCGTATCGTGGGCGTGGAACGAACCAGGGGTTGTACGTAGGTCCTTTGGCAAAAACATTGGTTGCCCGTCCTTTTCTTTCAGCTATTTCCTTTAGGACAACCTCCGCCGTTTTGAGGGCTTCTTCCCACTCGTGCAGGTCCGTTGATTGCAACAGAGCGGGTTGCTGCCTTTCTACATATTCCACATATTCGTTTTGGATATTCATCCGGATCAACCGGATGATGGTTCGCCCGTTTGCGCGTACGTTGAAGCCGGCTTCTTCACCCAACTGATATAGCTGAATGAAATAATCTTCGATGGTCATCCCCTTGGTCTGTTTGAGGGAATGAAGCTGGTCTTCGGCGCGTCGGCGGAGGTCTGAAGGTTGGAAGGCTCCTTTTACCTTCTCTTCAAACCGGTCCCAGGAAAATGAGTATGCTCCTGCGGTCGTCATGAGGTCGGCGAAACGTCCAGCCGCGTTGTCTCCTCTCATATAGGAGAGCGTGATGATTATTTTTTGACGCGATGTGGGAATGGTTTCGTATCCGTCCAAGTACTGGTTGATCGTCCTCCACCACTGGACGAATGTCTTTTTGTTTCCATCATACTTGTCGGGTTTTGCGGCTAGCGACTTTCCTAGACGCTCAGATGTGACGGGGGCACGCGGGGCAGGTGTGGTACGTGTCGATGGAACCGCCGGTAAAGGCCGGCGAGGAGGCGGCGAAGTTTGGGATAGAGTATGGCCCCGGGGAGTCAATATAGTTCTTGATGGGGAGCGGAGGGAAGGCCGAGGGGGGATACCGGCTGCCAACGGATTCACTATGTATGTCACGTACCAGATTTCGTACTCTTCTTCGAAGGAGAGGACGTGTGGCGGGATTTCGGGGTGAGCTCGGGGTTGTGGTGCTAGTGGGGGCCCCGATGAGACCTGGGCCGTAGTGGTCGCAACCGGTGCGCCCTGAGGAAATATGGGGTACGTCTGTTGCGCCAGTGCGCCAGCCATCGGACCCAGTCCGAGTTGTTGTGCCGCCATGATCGCATCTTCGGGAGTGACAGAAGGAGCACGGGAAAAAGACATCTCGCGTTTTACGTGCGAGGGTAGAAACTGATTCTTGTAGGAAAGTGGGGACGCGTTGTACAAGGCTTAACGTTCGTCTGAACGCCGTCCTTGGATACTGAATGCGGGAAGATGGATGAGGGGTTTCGGAACGGGGACGTCTGTAGGGAGACCGTTGACGAGTTTGTCGGTGTCGGGGTCGAGGAGTCCGAGCACTTCTGGAAGAATCGGGATGATCCAGAATATCGCTCTACGTGACGTTGCGGGTAATCACGCAAACCCGGTCTCAACTACCGTGTGAGACGTACGCTACAGTCGACACCCACTGTAGAAAGGGGGCTAATGCTCTATGCCCGGCAGCAATATTATCCTTATTTAAGACGGCGGACGACCGTATGAAATAGCGTGGGCCGAGTGCTAGTCTCGCACAGTATAGCCTGTGATCACTCGTCCACTTAAGCCTGTGGGCCGGCTATGGGGTGCTTTCGAGCAAGGAGCTCTAGGCGGGAAAGAGGGGAGGAAGCGGAGAGAGCAGAGATGAAAACGCAAACAAAAGCCGTCCTTCTGGTCCGACAACGACGAGGTGTGATTCGAATACTGGGCCCGCGCCAACCACTCTAAAAGCTGGAATTGCGGCGCTGCGGGTAACCACCAGATTTATTCCGACCACGATTGTTCTCGCGCGATGGGGGACGAAGAAGAAGGGAAAAATGAGTACAATGACAGATAAAGTATCCGTCACTGGCAACTAGTATTGTCGATGAGAAGATGAAGGGGAGGAATGTCCGGAGGTGAAGAGCCCAGGGACGAGGTAGGAGTTTTGGAATTTGAAAGGAAACCACACAATATACGCAGAGCTCAAAATGAGGATTCCGCGTAGAGAAGTGCAATTCCAAAACTAGAGTACGTTACAGAAAACTACACTACCTATATACCCATAGCTTTAGGGCCGGTATGGAACATGGTAGAATATAGTAGAACGATTATCTAATATAGAACTTTCTGGAACATTCTGATAAGATAAGATAAGATGAAGAGATGAGATTAGATAAGATAAGATGAAGAAAAAGAATAGTCGTATCAAATGACCCCAAGCATACCTGCAGGCTGGTCAAGAATTGGCTGGAGGAGCAAGAATTCACTACTATGGTGTGGCCTGCACAGTCCCCTGATCTAAACCCTATTGAACATCTCTGGGGCTGTCTCAAAAGAAGGCTTGCACAGCATGAAAACCCCTCTAGTAGAATTCATGAATTGTGGAAACGAGTTCAAGTGGAATGGGATGGGATACCAGTTGAGGAGTGTCAGAAGTTGATTGAAAGTATGCCTAGAAGGGTTCAGGCAGTTCTTAAAGCAAAAGGAGGCTATACCAAGTACTAATAATATTCAAATATCCTTTGTCATTCAAAAGTTCAAAAACCCTTTCCATGGTATTACTGTTTTAAATGAACTATATCTTCCTATCCTATGATCCAAATCACATGACCTAGGGAGCATTATGGTAGCCAAGGGTATGTACTATTTATAACTCCACCAAAGCTAAGCAAAATTCCCATAGTGTTTGGCAGTGTGCTTCACACACTGCTGTGAGGGTTAGCATGGAAAGAGTTTTTGAGGTCACTATATAAAGGCCCAAGTTGCCACCAAAGGACTTCAGTTTTGTCCTCTTGATGTTCTTTCATTCTCACCTCATATCTGCTGTGATTCTAAGGGCTTCCACTATCCAGTGGCTGATCCTATCTTATCTCTAAGGAATACCATCTCATGGTGAGTGTTACATTCCTGATGTAACTGACATATACCATGCATATGCTTCCAAGCAAGAAGATGATCTTGCTGAGATACAACCCCCCTGTATTGATCTGCTATGAACCCCTGGTGGCGATACTACAGTGTCTTGTAGCTTCAGGTGCTCTTGGACAGGTGTCCTTCAATGAAGGCCTGTGACTGTCTGCCTAGGCTGTGGGCTTTCTTCTCTAGTTATTGGCTAGAGGTCTAATTTGCTGTCAACGGAGTTTCCTCACTGAAGACCCAAGTGAATGAACACTGGTCCAAGTTAGCCAGTAAGTCCTATCCAAGCAGGGACAAGCTGCAGGGATCCAATAAGACTCTAGCACCTGCTAGAGAATATGGGACAATGATATGGTCTGCGATAGCACATACCCCAAGCAACAGCAAGGGCAAGAGCTATTGCTACCAAGGCCAAGATCAAGAAAATGATCAAGGCAAAGAGCGAGATGGCTTCCAGATCTGGTGGGAAGATCGAAGCGAGAGAAAATGGACCTTTGTGGAAGAAGCTACATGGTAGATTGTGTAGATCTAGGTTAGAGTTACATGAAGGCAGATCTGAGCCTTATATGTAACTCTAGCTACTTTAGGATAGATTTCTTCCACCTAAATTGGAAATTACTGTAATAGGAATAATATGTATTGGATGATATAGTTGGTGGTACTAGTCACCAGGGTCAATAGCAGGAAGTAATAGAGAACGACCTGTGCATAAGAGAGCACAGGTTAGAAGGCAGTGTTCATAGTATCACATAGAATGCATAATGGGGAATTCCTGGGAAGTCCTAGGATTATCCCTAGAAATGGGCTTCAGCAACAACAGCATCATTGGACAGAGTGGAGCCGAGGAATAGGTCATCCCATAGGCCAGGTGAAATAGGGGATGGATAGGAAAAGGTGGGATACTCTTCTATATCCATAACAGTGAGATTGGTGTTTCAGTTGGGAATAAAGAAGTATGTGAACTATTTCAAACTCAGACATAATATTTATGTGTGTATCTTTGTTTGTATAACCAAACATTGCCACTTATGATGGTATTTCAACAAGATTGCACATTCTCTACTAAAAGATACAAAACTATTGCAATGGTATTGTTGTTTTGAAATGGACATAACTCCACAGCCTTTGACCCAAATCACATGATCCAGAGGCCAGATTGTAGCTGAGAGTGTGTACTTTGTTTGTTTACACCAAAGCTAAGCATAATTCCCACAGGTGTTTGTGGTGCACTGCACACACCACATCAGGGTTAGGTATTGCAACAGTTTTGGAGGTCACTGTATGTCAGGGATGTAACAGATAGCATGCTGAGAAGTGGCTGAGAGCTTGGAAGAACAGCCAGAAAAAGCTATACATCTGTTAGAAAGGAGATCCCTGAGTATTCTAAAGACAATAGACTGGCTGATATCTAGTTTGAAGGCAATATGATGAGTAGAATAACCATTAGAGGCCAGAGAAAGGATGTTTTCTTCTTGAGAGGAGGAAGCATAATGCATAGTGAATTTGAAAGGCATGAGAGATGAAACCAACCTTTAAATAGTGTCAATTGAAGTGATTACTAAGATATAGTAGCTATAGTAACCATCTGTCATGCTTCCATCAAGAGTTACATGTGACAGCTGTCAAACATTGACAGATCTGATAGGTAGTTACATAATTGAGTCAATGACATACTGAATTGAATTGACTATACTGTATTTACTAAATGATAGTTAATAATATCAGGGTCAAAAAAGTGTCCCAATGACATATCATTTTAACATGGTTATATCTCAGTGGCATGACAACCATATCACATGATGAAGAGTTTATATTCAGGGCAAGGATTGGGACTATTGATAATCCAGCAAGGGTCAGAGCTAATATATACCTTTGGTTCTCTTACAAATGTCAAGTCTTTTCAAAATAGCCAAACATTGGGACACTTTTTTGAGCCACTGTATGGCATCAAGTCAGCAAATAGACAGAACAGAACATGGAGAATGAAGATTATGTAGGGGAAATATATACCATGCAGTTGTGCAGTGCCTCAGCACTCTCCATGCTTCCAGTTGATGTGCAGGCAACATGGTGATGTTCAATGGCATGGCTGCACACATGCTTGCCTGATTTCAACATAGACTGCATTTAAAGATTGCCAGCTGCATTGTGTCCACTAACTTATTGATTATTGATTAGAAAGTCACGTGCGGCAAGCACACGTTATCGTGCACGGTATGACTTCGCACGGTCGCAGAAAAGTTCCGGCAATTACACCCCGTTGCCACTCCCACTGCCCCAACTTCTCACAACTTCCCTTGTGCTCATCCTCTGCTATTGAAGTGGGAACGGATGGAACAACTTAGCTCGAGTCAACAAGTAGCCCTTGAGCACCTCCAAGGAATCCTGGGTCATCACAACTATGACGCGGACGTCCTTATGAATGTACTTCAAACCCTCGATTGGGACGTCCAGGTATTAGTACTAATACTGCACCAGTCAGCTGTGCGGCAGGAGCTAATTCCAACATAGCGTGCAACCGACTTGCTTG
>JBBPSW010000171.1:0-17051 GCA_038093775.1 Butyriboletus pseudospeciosus | reverse complement strand
CTTGCAGATGGTCAAGGGGCTGGAAAGCAAGCGGGAACGAGCCTGTACGCCATTTCTGTGTCGAAGGATGGCAAGTGGATTGTTTGTGGGACCTATGACAAAGGGGCAAGTGTGTGGGGCGGAGAATTGCATGAAAAGGTCATCGAGGTGGAGAATGAAAACACTGTGAATGCGGTTGACTTTTCCCCAGATTCGACCAAGTTTGCCACTGGGACTAACGAGGCTGGAGCAAGCATTTGGAGCATTACAACTGGGCAGAGACTCGTCGGCCCACTCTGACATTACAACCATATCATGGGAATACTTTTGATTCTCTCCGAGTGGCGACCGTATCGCTACTGCCTGCAGGTGGTCGTCCATCAACATTTTTGACAGTCAAGCGGTGACAGGCTCATCTCCATTAAAATTGGCATATTGAACTGGATAGGCATTCCACTTGCTTGGTCAGGCGATAGCCAGCAAATATTCGGGACATCCATGGACCACAAAATCAAGCTATTCAATACATCCACCGGGGCCCTACTTGCTGAATCGCAAATTCTCTGTGACGACAACGAGGGTGTCCGCTCCATCGCTCTATCTGCCAATGGCAAATCCGTTGCAACCATCGCACAGGATTCAATTTCTTTCCTCGACACGCCGACACTGAATGTGATAGGCCTTGTCATGGGGGACACTGTACAGCCAGGCTCAATTGCCCTCTCATCAGACAGTAGTCATCTTGCGGTTGGACGAGACAACGGAAAAACAGTCATTCATGATCTCCACAAGATTCTCCCAGACTCGTATGGTTCATTCAATGTAGGTATCTGTACCCAGCATGCTGGATAGCTCCCATTCTGATTCACACATTTACAATCTATATAGACATCTACTTACAACTTACAACATGATGAGCAACCTTCGACTTCTGGCGGCCACAACGACAACTCTAATCCCGCAAGATTCTGTCATCCCATCACTAAACACTTGTGCTCAGATCATCACTGTGTACGTACAGCCTGCGAAATCCGGTCCACTCGAGTTCGAGGGCCACAGCGAAGAAAACAATGATCACCTCGAGGTATTACTCCATTCGTTTCCCCATCGAAGCGAGTTCTCACAATGGTATTATAGGTTGAGGTGCTGCCGAGCACACCTACTCCAGAGGTCGATTATGAAGAGGTTGATGATCCCTATATTCCTCTCTTGCTTTTACTTTGACGCTCCGGGAGTCATTAGCCTCTTCTATCGATCCTCGTGAGAACGAGGCACCACCGCCGGGCCTACCCAATGCTATATCACAGTCGGATACCCTACCCGTGCCCTCCACTTCCAATACACGTCCAGACAAAAATCTCGACACTGTCAAGTCACCCAAGGGCCGTTCGATATTCCAAATGTGGCTACATAGAAAGGGTAACAAGGGCCTGGCTTCACAAAAGCCGGATCGACATTCCGGAAAATCGTGCCTGCCTGTTGACCGTCGATCACCTTCCCACTCCCCAGTGAGAGTAGAGGACAGGGAAAAGGGAAAAGGGACCTTCCACGATGGCTGTGAGTGCATTTCCTTGACGGACGATCGAGTGCGGTGTGTCGAACATATCCATATTTTAGGCAGCGTCTAACAAAATCATTAAAATGCCGAGGGCAAAGGTTTGTTATTCCTTCGAATTCGTATGCAGGGACACATCGCACCCTACAGAACAAATCATGTAGCAAGATCACTAATCCAAAACCTCCAAACAATGATACTTCCCATGGTGGAGGTCGAGGTGGTGCGGATACAAGAGAAGTAGACCGGGCGCATCGCCATCTGGTGATGGTAGACCTTCTCACATCAGCTCACGTCCCATTAGACACAACAAACAACCAATGGATCCCAACCCCTCACTGCGGGGATTCGACTATCGGTGCGCATTACATTCCGTTCACCTGCATCGTGAGACTCACCATGGATCAACACCGGAGAGCATCGGGGTACGGTACACTTTCGATCAGATATCCCATGTGGTTGTTGTGTTGTTGTTCAGGCACACACGATGGAACACATTGATCCACGCAGCCCAATGTATTACATGCAGATACTATGCGGGACCCCATGATTATGTGGACATTGACCCTGCATTCCTTCCAGTTTGTGGATTTCGCAACATCAATGTGAGTCCTGATATTTGCGCCCATGTGTTGGAGCTCTGTAGGATATTCACTTGACGCTCACCGATCGACTCGATTGTGGATGCGGCATACACCACTCGTACTGCGCCATGCGGGCGGTAAATGTAATCCAACTAACTCAGCATATAAATGCGTGCCTAGCGGAGAAGACCGCGCGCTGGGAGGCCGATCAGCAAACATCCTGGCAGTCAGCGGGCTGGTACAAGAAGCGCTCACTTCGACTGGAGGTAAAAGAGAACTGAATCACAGACCATACGTACTAGGAAACAGCTGGCTCCAGTATCGATGTCGACACCATACGTATTGTACTCGACGCGGAAAGGAGATGGATAAAGGCAACTGATATGGCGGTGTCTCAGGAATCTGGGTAGTGGACCCAGGAAGTGAGTGATAGCTTCGGAATGCCCGGTAGGCACTACTACTGGGAGTGTCGTAGATGTATTCTAGCGCTTGCAAAAGTTTGAAGATCGGGACCCATGTAGACGTTCAACATGCCACACACATTTGCTCCGTCGAAATACCTGACCGTGGAGGTACTCCAATCGGCCGTCGCATGTAACATTCTCGACCATACATGCAAGTGAGGGGGTTGTTCATCAGAGTATCGAATACGCTGCTTCGATCTTGCCAGTTGCCACGGAAGGTAATAAAACACTGTACAAGTTCGTGCGCTTGATCACATTTGATACGCATAGCGTGTTCGTGGGATCGTTTCGAGCGACTCAAGTAGCACCTGAGAACAACGTCTGGTGATGCCATGGACTTCATGCGGATGTTTATCAGACAGACTGCCTGTCGTGCACAAGGGAACATGTCGTTCAGTGTCCGGGGGCGTTGCCACGAGGCAGTATGTGGGCGTGATCATTTGAGTTTCGGAGAGAAATACCCGGGAAGCACGAGAAGAGCCGTATTTTCTGCCCGGTGTGTTGGTCTGGTGCGGATTATGCACTCGCTGTCAACCAAGTCCTGCGGCTTAGACATCACTGACGGTAGTCGCAAATTGTTGTTGTGAAGGACGAGGTTTGTTGATATTGATCGTTTGCCTGCTTGTCGCAATGTACTGTAGTTGGGAATAAAGATAAGCGCCAATGACACGAGGCAGAAATACCACAATGAGAACAAGTAATAGGAAAGCTGTTCACACAGCAACATTGCGCAACGCGAGCAAACCGAAATACGTTGTTCTTTTGCTCTTCTAACCCTACGACTGTGTATCATTGGTGAGCATGTCGTCAACGAAGACAGGTGTGTAGCGACTCCGAGGAGTGAGAGGGACGCTGACCATTCAGTAAGACCAAATAATAGTCCTGGACACTAGACACTTCAAATGGGTGACCGCAGTCGCTTTCTGCCCTGACGGAAAGCATGTTTTGAGCGGGAGTGATGGTGAGATTCGACGGTGGCGACTTGCAGATGGTCAGGAGGTCGGAAAGCAAGCGGGAATGAAGCCGTACGCCATCTCTGTGTCGAAGGATGGCAAGTGGATTGTTTGCGGGACCTACGTGAAGGGGGCAAGTGTGTGGGACGGAGAATTGCATGAAAAGGCCGTCGACTCGGTGGAGGAGGGAAGCATCGTGTACGCGGTCGACTTTTCCCCAGATTCGACCAAGTTTGCCACTGGGACTAATGAAGATGTGAGCATTTGGGACATTACGACCGGGCAGAGACTCGTCGGCCCTCTCAAGCATGACAGTCCCATCTTGGGAGTTCGATTCTCTCCGACTGGTGACCGTATTGCTACTGCCTGCGCATGGAAATCCATCCAGATCTTTGACAGTCAAATTGGTGACAAGCTCATCTCCGTCGAAATCGACATACCTGGCCGGCTTGCCACTCCACTTGCGTGGTCGAACGATGGCCAGCAAATTTTGGGGATATCCAATGACAACAAAATCAGGTCATTCGACACGTCTACCGGATCCCTACTCGCTGAATCGCAAATTCTCGGTGACGACATCCACTCTATCTCTCCAGCAACCAATGGCAAATTCATTGCAACCATCGCACAGGATTTAATTTTTTTCCTCGACACCCTGACACTGAATCTGATAGGCCCTGTCATCGGGGACACCATACAGCCAAGCTCAATTGCCATCTCACCAGACAATAGTCATCTTGTGGTTGGACGAGAGGACGGAAAAATAGTCATTAGTGATCTCAGCAAGGTTCTCCCGGACTCGTATGGTCCATTTAATGCAAGTATCTGTGTCCAGCACGTCGGATAACCCCCATTCTGTTTCTTATATTGACAGTTTTTATAGGTATCTACTCCCAACGTACAACATGACGACCAACCCTCAATATCTGGCGGCCATAACGATCCACGCATCTCTGAACCCGTAGGATTTTGTCGTCCCGTCGCTCAGACAGTTGTGCTGACACTGTTACTGTGCACGTAAAACAGGAACAACCTGCGAAATCCAGTCCACTCGAGTCCGTGGTTCTCCATTGATGCTCCCGGAGTCATTGGTGTCCTCTTCCAATTCTCATGAGAACGAGGCACCGCCGCCCGGCCCATCCCACGGTATATCGCAGCCAGATGCTCTACCCGTCCCCTCGGCTTCACAGATACATCCGGATGGAAATATCGACACTGTCGAGTCACACAAGGGCCGTTCAACATTCAAAAGGTGGCAACTGAGAATGGGTAACAAGGACCCAGCTGAACACAAGCCGGATCAACGTTCCGGACAATCGTGCAAGCCTGTTGATCCTCAATCTTCTTCCCACTCCCCAGTGAGAACGGATGGTACAACTGAAGGAGTTTCGTGGATGGCTCAAGGTAAACGTAAGCGAGTGAGTTCTTTCCCTCGATGAACGATGGAATGCGGTATGTTGAGCATATCCATATCTTAGCGAGCGGTCGCGAAGACCGTCAGAAAGCCAGGGGTTCGTTTTTTCTCAGATTTGTACGCAGGAACTCATCGCATGCCACAGGATAAATCACGTACCAAGACTACTACTTCCAAACCTCCAAACAGTGATTATTCCCGTGATGGAGGACAAGGCGCTGCGAATACAAGTGAAGTGGACCCGGTTCGTCTCTTTCTGATGAGGGTGCTTGTCAGGTCAGCTCACGTCCCATTAGACGCAACATACAGCCAATGCATCCTAACCCCCTGCCGCGGGGGTCCAACTGACGGTGCGCGTTACTATTTGTTTACTATACGGTGAGACTTATAATGGATCAGCATCAGGAGGAATCCGGGTACGGTACCCTCAGGTTTTCGATCAGATATCCCATGTGGTTGTTGTGTTGTCGCTCAGGTACACACGATAGAACGCTTTGATTCAGGTGATTGAATGTAATACATATAGATATTGCCCTGGACCATGATTATATGGACATTCCGTTTAGTTCGTACGTCTCGCAGCATCAGTATGAGTCCCGATAAGCACATCCATGATGGAGTTCCCTGGGATATCCACTCGACGGTCACCGATCGGCTCCATAAGCATGCGGAAGTTCTGTAATGGATCCGAGTTCATGGTGTTTGCCGCCTTGTAAACTCGAGCCTGCTAGGCTCTATTAGTGGCGTGTGTAGGCACGTCGGCGATCCATTGGTCAGTGTGGAGTCTCGGACTTGAATCTATGAAGGAACCTCCGCATATGTAGAGTTACTTCGTGACCGTCGAATCAATGTCCAGGGAACCCCATCATGGAGCTGGTTGGGATTCATAGTACTGATCCTGCGAGATACACGAGCTGAAACAAATACGTGGTCGATGTCTATATAATCATGGTCCAGGGTAATGTGTACATGTATTACATTGAATCACCAGATCAATGCGTTCCATCATGTGTGCCTGAGCGACAACACAGCAACCAAATGGGATATCTGATCGAAAGCCTGAGGGTACCATAGCCGGATTCCTCCTGATGCTGATCCATTGTAAGTTTCACCATATAGTAAACAAATAGTAACGCGCACAGTCAGTTGGACCCCCGCGACAGGGGGTTGGGATGCATTGGCTGTATGTTGCGTCTAATGGGACGTGAGCTGACCTAACAAGCACCCTCACCAGAAAGAGACGAACCGGGTCCACTTCCCTCGTATCCACACCACCTTGTTCTCCACTGCGAGAAGCATCATTACTCGGAGGTTTGGGAGTAGTAGTCTTGCTACGCGATTTATCCTGCGGCATGCGATGAGTTCCTGCATACAAATCTAAGGAAAACCGAACCCCTGGCTTTCTGACGGTCTTCGCGGCCGCTCGCTAAGATATGGATATGTTCAACATACCGCATTCCATCGTTCATCGAGGGAAAGAACTCATTCGCTTACGCTTACCTTGAGCCATCCACGAAACTCCTTCAGTTGTACCATCCGTTCTCACTGGGGGATGGGAAGAAGATTGAGGATCAACAGGCTTGCACGATTGTCCGGAACGTCGATCCGGCTTGTGTTCAGCTGGGTCCTTGTTACCCATTCTCAGTTGCCACCTTTTGAATGTTGAACGGCCCTTGTGTGACTCGACAGTGTCGATATTTCCGTCCGGATGTGTCTGTGAAGCCGAGGGGACGGGTAGAGCATCTGGCTGCGATATACCGTGGGATGGGCCGGGCGGCGATGCCTCGTTCTCATGAGAATTGGAAGAGGACACCAATGACTCCGGGAGCATCAATGGGGAACCGAGAGGTGAATCACCAACTTCATCATAATTGAACTCGGCGGTTGGTGTGCCGGTCGGCTCCTCAATCTGTGATCATGAGAACTTGCTTCGAGGGGAAAACGAATGAACTGGTACCTCGAGGCGATCATCATTGTTTTCGTTGTCCCTCTCGGACTCGAGTGGACTGGATTTCGCAGGCTGTTCCTGTTATACGTACACAGTAACAGTGTCAGCACAACTGTCTGACCGACGGGACGACAAAATCCTACGAGTTTAGAGTTGCGTGGATTGTCATTCTGGCTGCCAGAAGTCGAAGGTTGATCATCATGTTGTACACTGGGAGTAGATACCTATATAGGTCGTCAATATGAGAAACAGAATGGGGGCTATCCAACACGCTAGGGCCCAGCTACTTACATTGAATGGACCACACGAGTCCGGGAGAATCTTGCGGAGATCACGAATGACTATCGTTCCGTTTTTTTGTCCAACCGCAAGGTGACTACTGTCCAGTGAGATGGCAATTGAGCTTGGCTGTATGGTGTCCCCGATGACAGGGCCTATCAGATTCAGTCTCGGGGTGTCGAGGAACAAGATTGAATTCTGTGCGATGGTGGCAATGAATTTGCCATTAGCTGCAAGAATGATAGAGTGGACATCATTGTCGTCGTTGAGGGTTTGCAATTCAGCAAGTAGGGACCCAGTAGATGTGTCGAATGACCTGACTCTGTTGTCGTCGGATATCCCAAGAATTTGCTGGCTGTCGCTCGACCACGCAAGTGGAACGCCTATCCGGTTCGATATGTCAGTTTTGATGGTAACGAGGTTGTCACCGGTCTGACTGTCAAAAATCTGGATGGATGTCCTCAAGCAAGCAGTAGCGATACGGTTACCACTCGGCGAGAATTGAACTCCCATGACATAATCGTCATGTCGGAGTGGGCCGACGAGCCTCTGTCCGGTCGTAATGTCCCAAATGCTTGCTTCAGCTTCGTCAGTTCCGGTTGCAAACGTGGTCGAATCTGGGGAAACGTCGACGGCATACACGATGTTTCTGCCCTCCACATTGACGACCTTTTCATTCAATCCTCCGTCCCACACGTTTGCCCCATCCAAATAGGTTCCACAAACAATCCACTTGCCATCCTTCGACAGAGAAATGGCGCGTAAGCTCGTTCCCGTTTGCTTCTCGACTTCTTCACCGTCCGTAAGTCGCCATCGTCGAATCCCAACATTACTCCCGCCCAAAAGATGCTTTCCGTCGGGGCAGAAAGCGACTGCGGTCAACCGTTCAGAGCGACCGTTATCCAGGACTATTGTTTGGTCTATTGAATGGTCGGCATTGCTCTATTACACCTTGGAGCTGATACACACCGTTATTCGTCGACGACATGCTCAACAATGCTATATGGTTGGCAGAGTGAAAGGACGAGGTATTTTGATTTGCTCATGCTGCGCATTGTAGCTGCTGTATAAACACGCTTTCTCGGTCTCAATGTAATCCGTCCGCCTCATGTCTTCGGTGCGCATTCTCACTCAGATCCCAGCTACGTACATGACCTCGCTGCGATAACCAGGCAAACACTCAGTGTCGAACAAACTTTCAGTATTTTCCAAAGGTAGTCTGCGAGTACCCGTCATGTCCAGGCTGCGGTTCACAACGAATCTGCACTAGACCAACTCGCAATATACATACCGGGCAAACAAGTGGCTCGGTGTTGTGTTTCCCGTGCCTCCGCGGTCAGGCATTGTCAGCGACGGAGCAAACGTTGTCTGTAACATGACTGTATACACAAGCCGTCCTCGAAAACCAATAGGTGATACCAGCTCGTAGGTTTCCTGCGTTATGACACCACGTTCCTTGTCTGATGCGCTTGCACACTGTAGGACCCGTTTGGCAACTGTCGACACCACCGGCGCTGTCATAGCAGTTGACCTCTGTGCAAGTGTCGTGAGTTGGCCTTTGTCCTACGCCAATGGATATAATTTCAATGAAACCGGGAGGTGTAAGATAGCCGGATGGTATGAGGATAGTCGAAGATACTCGCAACTCAAGTTACTCGACATGTTCCCCAGTCCGACCTCCACGAATGACCCGCGTGCACATTCGGAATTTCGGATACATGGGTTGGTACGAATGCAGTCATTAGCCTGACGTCGACACCATGAACTCACCAAAGTAGAACAGTTTACGACGAACAGTCAACGTGCTACCCAAACCCGACGACCAATAGTCTTGCACTTCCCATGAGGAAGACGACAACGGAAGCAAGCGAGGACGATACATGGAAGGGACATATGGAGCACAACTGCAGCAATGCTGTATGAGCAGTCTGTTGGAATAAATTAAGTAAGGAGCATCTGTACTGTGTCATTCGGACGGTGAGTGTATTTCAGCTAGCTCACGGTTCACACGGGGATCAAACAGAGAGTGGAACGAATTTACCAGCCCCATGTTCACGCCATGGTTGAATCGGAACATGCCTATGAACCCCAGGCCATTGACACACGTGTTTGGGTTGATTAATCAACGACATGGTACGGGCTACTTTGGTCGGAGGTAAGAGGGAGTCGAAGGGATGGGAAGCACCTGTCTCCGATATCAATGCCGATGTCATACCGACTATACTTGATGCAGAATGGAGATGGATAAAAGCGATTGACACATTGAAAGAGTCTAGGCAGTAGGCCCAGGAACTACTGAGTACTAACTCAGAGTTATGGATTCGGGATGCTCGGTGCACACCACCGCCCGCAGAGGAGTCGGATTCACGCGAAGATTAGGGCTCGTGTATACCCAAGAGTCACGGAATCACGTTACAGACAACATTCGCCCCATCGCTGGCAATACCTGACCGTGGAGGCACACTCGTCAGCCCTCTATCTTAACATTTTCGACCATACAAATGGACATTGTCACAGGGTCTGTTCATAGAAAGATCGAGTGCGGTGCTCTCGGAAGGCGGTAGGATACATTAGACAATGTCGCGCGCTTGATCACATTGACATACTGTGTTCATAGGCTACCCACTGTGGGCCAGAGAACATGTCTTGAGCGTCCGAGGGCGTTGCCACGAAGCGTTATGTGCCAAGCGCGACCATTTGGGTTTCGGAGAGACACTTGGGAAGCGTGAGAACAGCCTTTTTCTCTTGCCCGGTATGTATATTGCGAGTTGATCTAGTGTGGATTCGTTGTGAACCGCAGCCTAGACATGACAGGTAGGTACTCGCGGACTGCTTTAGGCAAAGACTAAAGGTTTTTCTGATATTTACTGCTTGCCTGGTTGTCGCAATGAGGTCACGTAGCTGGGATCAGGATCCGAGTAAGGATAAGCGTCAAGGACAGGATCGCAGACAAACCATAATGAGAACAAGGTCCTAAACCTGTCCACACAGCAACTTTGCGCAGCACGAGTAAACCGAAATACCTCGTCCTTTCACTCTGCCAACCCCACAACTGTATAGCATCGTTGAGGATGTCGTTGACAAATACTGGTGCGTGACAGTTTCGAAGAGTGAGAGCGATATTACTAACCGTTCAGTAGATCAAGCAATAGTCCTGGACACAGGTCGCTCTGAATTGGTGTGGGCAGTTGCTTTCTGCCCCGACGGAAAGCATCTTTTGAGCGGGAGTAATGATGGGATTCGACAATGGCGACTTGCAGATGGTCGCGAGGTCGGAAAGCAAGCGGGAATGCAATCATATGCCATTTCTGTGTCGAAGGATGGCAAGTGGATTGTTTGTGGGACTGTCGGGAATGGGGCAAGTGTGTGGGACGGAGAGTTGCATGAAAAGGTTGTCGAGGTGGAGGAGGGAAACACGGTGTATGCAGTTGACTTTTCCCCAGATTCGGCCAAGTTTGCCACCGGGACTCACAAAGCTGAAGCAAGCGTCTGGAGCATCACAACTGGACGGAGACTCGTTGGCCCACTCCAACACGACGATTATGTCCTGGGAGTTCGATTCTCTCCGAATGGTGACCGTATTGCTACTACCTGCTACCAGAGATCCATCCAGATTTTCGAAAGTTACAGTGGTGACAGGCTCGTCACCATCAAAAATGATATACCCAACTGGATAGGCACTTTGCTTGCGTGGTCGGGCGACGGCCAGCAAATGTTTGGGATATCTGACGGCAACAGAATCAGGTTATTCGACACGTCCACCGGATCCCTACTTGCTGAATCACGAACCCTCAATGACGGCGAAAACAATGTCCAGTCTATTACTCTAACGGCCAATGGCAAATTTATTGTTACTACCGCATGGCGTTCAATCTTGTTCCTCGACATGCCAACACTGAATCAGATAGGCCCTGTCATCGAAGACAGCATACAGCCACGGTCAATTGCCATCTCGCCGGACGATGGTCATCTCGTGGTTGGACGAGATGACGGAAAAATAGTTATTCGTGATCTCGCCCAGATTCTCCCGGAGCAGTATGGACCATTCAATGCAAGTATCCGTGGCTGACGTGCTGGATAGCCCCCATTCTGTTTCTCATATTGACAATCCATATAGGTATCTACTCCCAATGTACAACATGACGACCAACCTTCAACTTCTGGGGGTCACGACGACAATCCATGCAATTCAAAATCCGTAGGATTTTGTCATCCCGTCACTAAAGCGGCTGCGCTAACATTGTCACTGTGTACGTACAACAGAAACAGCCTGCGAAATCTGGTCCACTCAAGTCCGAGAGGGACAACGAAGACAACGAAGATCGGCTCGAGGTACCAGTTTGTTTGTTTCCCCTAAAACGAGTTCTCACAATCACATAGGTTGAGGAGCTGTCAACCACACCCGAGTTCAACTACAGCGAGGTTGGTAATCACCACATTATTTCTTGCTTTTGCATTGATGCCGCTGGAGTCATTGGCCGCTTCTTCTGATTCTCATGAGGACCAGGCATCACCGCTGGGCTCATCCCATGCTATAATGCAGCTAGATGTCCAACCCATACCCTCCACTTCACAGACATGTCCAGAGGGAAATACCAGCATTGTAGAATCACCCTGGGGCCGTTCGATATTCAAAAGGTGGCGACTGAGAATAGGTAACAAGGGCCCGGCTTTGCATAAACCAGATCAACATTCTGGAAAGTCATGCGAGCCTGCTGATTATGGATCCCCTTCTCACCTCCTAGCAGGAGTGAATGAGGGGCATGAGGGGCCTTCGAGGATGGCTGCAGGTCGACCCAAGACGGTGAACGCTGTTCCTTGATGGACAATCGGAAGTAGTGTGCTAACATGTTATTCCAGCGATCGGCTGCACGATCAGTGGGAAGAAAAAAGGTTTGCTGCACATCCAGTTTCGATTCAAATTCTCAGCACATGTTACAGGATAACTCTCGTAGAAAAGCCAATATTCCCAAGTATCCGAACAGAGATGCTTCTCGTAATGGAGAACAAGGTGCCGCGGACACCAGGGAAGCAAATCCAGTACGTCTCTTTCTGGTGGTGGTAAATCTCATCACGTCAGCTCACGTCCCATTAGATGCAACAAGCAGGCAATGCATCCCAACCCTCGGGTGCAGGGATCCGACTGTTGGTGCGTATTACTTTCCGTTCACTTGCGTTTTGAAACTTACAACGGATCAGCATCAGGAAGAATCCGGCTATGGTACCCTCAGGCTTTCGATCAGATATCCCATATGGTTATTGTGTTGTCGCTCAGGTACACACGATGGCATGCGTTGATCCGCGTAGTCCAACGTATTACATGCAGATACTACGCTGAACCTCATGGTTGTATGGACGTTAATATTGACCTTGTTTGTGTCTCGGAACATCAGTGTGAGTCCCGATATTGGGGCCCAAGCGATGGAGCTCCATAGGATAATGACTTGATGGTCACCGATCGACTCGATCGTGGATGTGGCATATACCATCTGTAGTGCGCTATGCGGGCGGTGAGTGTATTTCAGCTGGCTCAATGTATAAATGCGCATCTAACGGAGAAAAGCGCGACTTGAGAGGCCACTACTCATGGCATGGTTGAGTTGGAACATGGCCGAAACCCAGGCCACCGACGTACGCGTTGGGATCGATCACCATCGTCACGGTATGGCAGCCAGTAGGCCGGTACCAGAAGCACTCACTTTGGCTGGAGGTCTGAATCACAGACCACACGTACTAGCTAAGATGCTGGCTCCAGTATCAATGTCGACATCATATGTATTGCACTCGACGCGGAGTAGAGATGGATATTGAAGGCGACCGATACGGTGGTGGCTCGGGAATCTGGGCAGTGGGCCCAAGAAGTGAGCGACAGACTCGGGATGCTCTGTGGGTACTACCACTGGGGGTGTCGCAGACATATTCCAGCGCCTGTAAATGTTTGAGGATCGGCAGGGCTCATGTGCACGTTCAATATGCTACAGACATTCGCTCCATCGAAATACCTAATCGTGGAGGCACTCCCATCGGCCATCGCATGTAACATTCTTGACCATACAAGCGAGGGGGTTGTTCATCAGAGTATCGAATACGCTGCTTCGATCTTGCCACGGAAGGCAATTAAAACATTGTACGAGTTCGTGCACTTGATCACATTTGACAGGCATACCATGTTCGTGGGATCGTTTCGGACACCTCAAAATAACACCCGAGAATAAGGTCTGCCAATGCCCTGACCTTCATGCGGATGTCTGTGAAACAGTCTGCCTGTTGTGAGGCAGAGAACAAGTCGTTCAGTGTTCCGGGGCATTGCCACGAGGCAGTATGTGAGTTTGACCATTCGAGCTTGGGAGAGGATTTCGCACTCGTTGTGAACCAAGCCCTGTGACTTAGACATGGCGGGTAGTCGGAAAAGACGAGGTTTGTTGGTATTGAGGCGGCTTGTCGCAGCGAGATCATATAGCTGGGAGTAAAAACAAGCGCCAAGGACAGACCATTATAATAAGAACAAGTAGGAAACCCGCCACGGCTCACACAGCAAGTGTGCACAGCACGAATAAACCGAAATACATTTGCTCTTCCAACGCCACAACTCGTGTAACATTGCTGAGGATGTCATCGACGAATACTGGTGCGTAGCGGCTTCGAAGAGTGATAGAGCAATGCTGACTATTCAGTAAACCAAACAATAGTCCTGGACACCGGTCGCTCTGAATGGGTGCGGGCAGTTGCTTTTCACCCCGACGGAAAGCATCTTTTGGACGGGAATAGTGATGGGATTCGACGATGGCGACTTGCACACGGTCGCGAAGTCGGGAAGCAAGCGGGAATGAACTTATTCGGCATTTCTGTGTCAAAGGATGGCAAGTGGATTGTATGCGGGACTGAGAGCGGGGCAAGCGTGTGGGACGGAGAATTGAATGAAAAGGTCGTCGAAGTGGAGGGGAGCCACATGGTGTTTGGGGTCGACGTCTCCCCAGATTCGACCAAGTTTGCCACTGGGACTTACGAAGGTGCAACAAGCGTTTGGAACATTACGACTGGGCAGAGACTCGTCGGCCCACTCCGACATGACAAGGCAGTCGTCGGTGTTCGATTCTCGCCGAATGGTGACCGTATTGCTACTGCTTGCTTGGGGACATCCATCCAGATCTTCGACAGTCAGACCGGTAACAAGCTCGTCACCATCAAAATTGACGTACCCAACTGGCTTGGCGCTCCACCTGCATGGTCAAGTGACGGCCAGCAAACTTTTGGGATATCCAGGAACAATAAAATCAAGCTATTCGATACGTCTACTGGGTCCCTGCTTGCGGAATCGCAAACCCTCAATGAGGACATACGCTCCATTGCTCTAGCTACCAATGACAAGTTCATCGCTACCATCACACGGGATTCAATTTTGTTCCTCGACACGCCGACACTGAATCTGATAGGCCCTGTCATCGCGGACACCAGACAGCCGACCTCCATTGCTTTCTCGTTGGATAACACCCATCTTGCGGTTGGACGAGACGACGGAAAAATAGTCATTCATGATCTCGGCAAAATTCTCCCAGACTCGTACAGTCCATTCAATGTAAGTATCTGGGCTCCGGGATGTGATAGCTCCGATTCTGTTTCACACATTGACAATCCATGTAGACATCTACTTACAACTTACAACATGATGAGCAACCTTCGACTTCTGGCGACCACAACGACAATCCACGCGACTATGAACTTGTGGGATTTTCTCGTCTTGTCACTATAACAGTCGTGCTCACACCGTTACCGTATACGTACAACAGGAACAACCTGCGAAATTGAGACCACTCCAGTCCGAGGGGGGCAAGGAGGACAAGGATGACCGCCTCGAGGTATGTTCGTTCGTATCCCCCTCGAAGTAGGTTCTCACGATCGCATAGGTTGATACGACCACCCCTGGGTTCAATTACGACGAGGTCGGTGATCCTTATATTCTTCTCTTGTTTCCGCATTGACGCTCCGGAGTCGTTGGTCGCTTCTTCGGATTCTCATGAGGACGAGGCACCAGCGCCGGGCTCATCTAATGATACATCACAATCAGACACCCTACCCGTAACCTCCACTTCATGGACACGTCCAGACAGAAATCCCGACACTGCCGAGTCACCGAAGGGCCGTTCAATATTCAAAAGGTGGCGACTGAGAATGGGTAGCAAGGGCCCGGGTTTGCATATGCCAAATCGACATTCTGGAAAATCGCGTGAGCCTGCAGCTCATCGCTCTCCTTCCCATCCCCCAGTGAGAACGGATGCTGCAACTGAAGGAGTTTCGTGGATGGCACAAGGTAAACGTAAGCGAGTGAGTTCTTTCCCTCGATGGACGATGGAATGCGGTATGTTGAACATATTCATATCTTAGCGAGCGGTCGCGAAGACCGTCAGAAAGCCAGGGGTTCGTTTTTCCTCAGATTTGTACGCAGGGACTCATCGCATGTCGCAGGATAAATCACGTAGCAAGACTACTACTTCCAAACCTCCGAACAATGATACTTCCCATGGAGGACAAGGTGCTGCGAATGCAAGGGAAGTGGACCCGGTTCGTCCCTTTCTGGTGAGGGTGCTTGTCAGATCAGCTCATGTCTCATTAGACGCAACATCCAGCCAATGCATCCCAACACCCTGCCGCGGGGGTCCAACTGACGGTGCGCCTTACTTTTCGAATACCAATATGGTGAAACTTACAAATGAATCAGCATCAGGAGGAATCCGGCTATGGTACCCTCAGGCTTTCGATCCGATATCCCATGTGGTTGTTGTGTTGTCGCTCGAGCACACACGATGGAACCCATTGATCTGGTGATTCAATGTATAACACGCAGATACTAGTACGCTGGACCATGATTACATAGACATCGACCATGTGTAATCATTTCAGCTTGTGTCTCTCGTCCGTCATCACGAGTCCAAGATTTCTTAAAAGGCCTTATAATGTCTTATCATGCAAGCCTAGTGTTTTCGATGCTACTTGCCTATCGTTATTGCACTTATGAAGGTCTTATAAGCTGGCATATATAATAGTCTTGTATGGCCTTGTTCAGGCTGCCGTCGTCGCATGACGCAGGCGAACGTTTACAGTGCCATAAAAACAGTTACAAGGTTAGGGTGGTCGTGATGCTTGCAGGATCAGTAGTATGAATTCCGACCAACTGTCCGTGATGGGGTTCACTGGCCAATATTCACTCGACGGTCACCAAGCAACTCTCTACATATGCGGAAGTTCCTTCATGGATCCAAGTCCGAGACTCCACACCAACCAATGGGTCGCTGATGTGCCTACACACACTGCTGATACAAGCATAGCAAACTCGAGTTTGCAAGGCGGCAAACATTATGTACTTGGATCCATTACGGAACTCCCGCATGCTTGTGACCGTCGAGTGAATGTCCTAGGGAACTCCATCACGGACGCGCTTATCGGGACTCGTACTGATCCTGCGAGATATATGAACTAAACGGAATGTCCATATAATCATGGTCCAGGGCAATACAGTATCTAGATGTATTACATTGAACCATCTAGATCAATGCATTCCATCGTGTGTGCCTGAGCGACAACACAACAGCCACATGGGATATCTGATCGAAAGCCTGAGGGTACCGTAGCCGGATTCCTCCTGATGCTGATCCATTGTAAGTTTCACCGTATAGTAAATAAATAGTAACGCGCACCGTCAGTTGGACCCCCGCGGCAGGGGGTTAGGATGCATTGGCTGGATGTTGCGTCTAATGGGACGTGAGCTGACCTAACAAGCGCCCTCACCAGAAAGAGACAAACCGGGTCCACTTCACTTGTATTCGCAGCACCTTGTCCTCCACCACGGGAAGAATCACTGTTTGGAGGTTTGGAAGTAG
>JBBPSW010000168.1:0-17125 GCA_038093775.1 Butyriboletus pseudospeciosus | reverse complement strand
TAGTAATATCTCGTGAGAGAAAAGACGGAAATTAATGAGTCGTGGTGTACATGAGGTGTGACGTCATATGATGTCATAGTTCTAGACTATGATCATGTGATGAGTCATGTGATAGTTCTCACGGTCATGTGCTATAACTCGTAAATCTCAGTTGAAGTGGAAAGTTAAGTTAAAATGAAAAAGTTTGAAAATATTCTATCTCATAATAATTCCTGATTCTTTCTGCCTATAAGAAGGTCCACAATCTTTGATGAACAGATATGCTCCCTCAGTCTCTTCTCATACTCTTAGAATGAGTCAACCAAGTGCTCATTCAAGCTTGCCTCCAAGTCCAATACCCAGACCTTGACATTTCCAAACATGCCACAGAACACTCCTACTTCTGCAAGATAGAATACTGCCCCTATCACCATGAGTGGTAAAGGAACCCTCCATGGCCTTTCTCTCTTCTGCAGTCACCTCTTTCTCCCAGTCCACCCCATCTTCTCCCCTTCACAACCACAATGTCTACTCTATGTTTCTTCCCACTCATGCAGCCCACCTTTTATACTCTGCTGTTCTTGACTCCCCCACCATTCTATATGCTCTGGAGGATGATCCTTTATTCCAAGCCAATGAGATCTCTCATGAGCTGATCCATCTCTTTCATGGCATTGCTCATGCTCAATGACTGCAGTCTTCAGGAGTCAATGAGATTTCTCTCCGTTTTGCCCTAGGAGCATTACCCAGCCACATACTTACTGTTCTTCATGTGCATGGCTTTGCTGATTTCATTCAAAACCTTTCCCCAGCTACCATTTATCCCACCTTCTGTCGTATCTTCCTTTCCCTTCCTCAGGAACAATGCGATGCATACATCAAACATGTTGATCAGTTCCTTCTCATTACTCCTCAGACTGTCCCACTCCTGGTTCCACCCCTGCTATCCACTAGGATATCTTCTCCCCCTATATCTAAAACATCCACTGCAGTTAAGAGCTCATCCAACGACAAGTACAAAGCCCCCACTATCCCTATCCCCATTGATGTGGCATGGATGATCCCCTTATCTAATGGGAACTTAGTACTTTCTTCCCCTACCTGCATTATACCATGATCGGATCGACTTTATTATCATCCTGCCTCACCCAACACCACTTGCTTTCACTGCCATCGCCTTGGCCACTATCGTGAGGAATGTCCTGAATACATTTGTCCCCATTGCCACCTTGCCACCTTCAGCCATCCCACTCACCAATGTCTTACTCTCCAGTGCGACTTCTGTCACAACTGGGGACATTCAGAATGAGCCTGTCCCCACCATAATTGTGGCATATGCTCTCTAGCTGGCCACATCATTAGCGATTGTCTGTTTGACCGTCTTTCTCCATCCCAAGTGGCCTCTATTTATGGATGAGCCTCTGGACCCTCAGCCTAGCATCTGGCTGGAATGGGGACTACTTGTTGAACCAGGAGTTCAACTGTATGAAAGGGGTAATATTACAGTTTTCATTCTCTTTCATTGTATACTCCTTTTCTCTGAATACTCCTACTGTTGTACCTGGAGAACTACTCATGTATTGAACATGAGCTACTTACTCCTCATCAACGTGGACTCCATTTCCTTCTGTCTTCTTGATTAACCCTGCCTTTCCTTCTATGATCTTCCTCTATATTTGATTCCTTTCTTAGTTTGGTTTGTGTGTGTCCTTTCCTCCTATAAATAGTCTACTTAGTTACTTCTGTACTTCGTTCTCGATCTATGCAATACAAGTGTACTTTATCTGGAATCATCATCAAGTCTCCGAGTCTTCACTTGAGTGTCCCCAACACTACCTCCCTCAAGACCTAGCCCTTCAATCCCTTGAATGTTACACTCTCAGGACGTTGGTCTCTTCATGAGTATTGCCCTATGAGATAACTAGTAAATGGAAACTATCTTTGTATGCTTCACATAACACCATGGGCTGAACTGATCTTCAATGGTGTTTCAATGTTAATCAGAGGGTACTGTTATAATTTCTCTTTTCTTCTCACTTTACTTCATTTACTTTGCTTGTCTATGTTTACCATAGTCTCACTCATGCCCTAAGACCTAGCCATCAAGATCCATTAGGTCATCTACTAGTTCCATTGCTCTCCTTTTGCCATTTGCTCAGAGTTGGCCTTCGATTCTTCCTTCTTGTTCTACAGCCTTCCACAACCTTCTTCACTTACTCATAATTGTTCCACTATCTTCCTCAGGCTTCCATTCCTCATCTATATAAATGTAGTTATCTCACTACAAGTACTCTAAGTTAGACCTACTCGATCTAACCTCTACTTGCACCTTCAGACCTCTGGAAGCCCTTGTCCTGCTTTAGACTGGATGCTCTCTGCCTAAGTGACCTTAGCATTCGACTAAGGCCTAGTGTAGCATTCGACTACCTCTGTGTCTACAACAGTCTCCCTGTCAAGTCCCATTGATAGTCTCATTGATGAGTCAATCCCTTCAAGTTCACAACTAGTCCCCTTCTAGTCATAACAGGGGGTATAATAACGTCCAAATCAAAGAAGGTGACAAATGGAAGGCTGCCTTTGTTTGTCACTGAGGATCCTTTGAACTCTTAGTCATGTACTTTAGGTTATGCAATTCCCCTGCCACATTTCAGACTATGATGAACAAACTCTTTGCCAATATGACTAATGTCATGGTTGTCTACATCGATGACCTCATGATCTTTACCAAATCTGATGATCTAGCCACTCATGAATGAATCATTGCAAAAGTACTCCTATGATTATGCAATAATGACCTCTTTGCAAAACTGGAGAAGTGCTCCTTCAGTGTCAAGGAAGTAGAGTTCCTTGGTATGATCATCTCTAAAGATGGGATACCAATGGATAAAACCAAAGTATCCTCTCTCATGCAATGGCCCACTCCCACTAATGTGAAAGGAGTACAGAGTTTTCTTGGATTTGCCAGCTTCTACTGACAATTCATACAAGGATATGTGTAAGTCACACAATCCCTTCATGATCTAACCAAAAACAACATTCCTTTTGAATGGACAGATGAATGACAACAAGTGTTCAACATGCTTAAATCACACTTCACTTCCACCCCTATCCTTGCTTATCTGGATATAGATGCCACCTTCCATCTGGAAACAGATGCATCAGACTTTGCCACTGGCACTGTTTTATCTATTCAAAAGAATGACAGATGGCACCCTATTGCATATTCCTCTCATACCATGTCCCTAGAAGAATGCAACTATCCTATTGCTGATAAGGAAATGCTCAGTGTCATTCGTAGTCTTGAGCAATGGTGTCACTACCTTGAAGGTGCATGTCATGAATTTGAAATCTGGAATGATCATGCCAACCTTCAGTGGTTCATGAAACACAGACCTCAATCACAGACAAGCCTGATGGGCTTAATATTTATCTAGATTCCACTATAAATGGCTCCATAAACCTGGTGCTACCATGAGAAAAGCTGATGCTTTATCCTGTCAAGAGGACCATGCCATTGGAATAGATTCCAACAACACAGGAGTATAGGTTATTCCCCCTTCCTCTCTTTATAGTGTTACAGAAAATCAAAAAACCATTCATATCACCACCAACTCCAATGCTATAATCACAAAAATCAAAAATGCAATCCTTCTCCTTAAAGAACCTGATGTCATTAATCTAAAAGAGAAACACCAAATTGAGACACAAGATAATGATCTATTACATGACCAAAATGGAAAACTCTATGTCCCTGATGACCAATTCTTATGAATGGAAGCCATACATCTACATCACAACACTCCAATTGCCAGACATCCTGGAGTTGAAAAGACTTTAGATCTAATTCAATGAAGTTATGCTTGGCCTGGAATGAACACTCTCATGAAAGAGTATGTATCATGGTGTGAGTGTTGTGCTAGATGCAAACCAACCAACATCATGCCACCTGAAAAGTTTCACCCCTTAGATCTTCCAAACATGCCATGGATCGAAGTCATGGCTGACTTCACCACTGATCTATCCCTATCACAAGGTTTTGATTCTATTCTTGTCATTGTTGATTGATTCTCCAAGGAAGTGGAATTCATCCCTTGCAATAAGACAGTCATTGCCATGGATACTGCTTGACTCTATTTAAACCATGTGTGAAAGAATCATGGCCTTCTACGTGCCATCATATCTGATAGAGGCCCTCAGTTTGCCTCCCAAGTAATGAAAGATCTATGCAAACAATTAGAAATACAGCTGAAATTATCTATGGCATTCCACCCTTAGACTGATGGATAGACTAAACAGATGAACAGAGATCTTCAGCAGTATCTTTAACTCTTCACTGCTGAGAAACAGAATGATTGGGTTGATTGGCTGCCTTTAGCCCAATTTTCCTACAATGCTAAGAGGCAGGCTTCTACCCAAAAATCATCCATTAAGATCACATGTTCCTACATGCCATGCATGGGCTTTGAACAAAGAATTGCAAAGGCACCTGCTGCTGAGCAGTTCACCACCACTATGCAGGAAACCTTAACCAATATCCAAGCTAACCTAGAGAGGGCTCAATCATGAATGAAGGTCCAAGCAGACAAACATTGCTTAGATACCTCTAAATACAAGATCAGTGATAAGGTCTGGCTTTCTACCAAAAATCTAAAGTTAACCCACACTTCTAAGAAGCCTATGGAACAATGGCTTGGCCCATATGACATCACAAAAATGATCAGTGATAACACAGTAGAACTGCACCTACCCTGATCAATGAGAATTCATCTCATTATAAACATCTCTCACATTTGCCCTTACAAAGAATGCCTTGAAGGACAGACCACATTCTGTCCAGGACCTGTGCAAGTCACAGAGGACAGAGAGGTTGAATATGAGGTTGACTATATAGTCAACACATGTTTCAAATGAAACCACCTTGAATATCTTGTCCATTAGAAGGGATACTCAGATGAAGAAAGAACATGGGAATCTCTAAAGAACCTTGATGATTCTCAGAATGCTGTAAAAGAATTCCATCATCTCCATCCTAATGCTCCTCAATGCATTCGCCTATGTCAATCAGACTTCCTTGCTGCTTTTATTGATTTTGGTGAACCTTCTTAGGAAATCTGAACATGTAGCCTACCCTTCAATCGCCTGGAAGTAGATTTCTAAAGATGGGATAGTGTTACAGATGCTCTATTTTTCCCTTTATTTCTCCTATTTTTCCTGATTTTATCCGAGTGATTTCGCATTTAGCCCCTATCTTTAACCCCTATCTCGTGATCCTCTAAATGCTCATCCCTCCTCATGGTCCAGACCTTTGCCTCAAGGCCAGACCAGTGCTACCTCATGTCTGCCTCATGTTCCACTCTTTCTCCTCAGCTGTGTCTTATCATCACAGCCATATTAATCTCCTTCACCTCATGTATGTTTCACCTTGGCCTCATGGCCTTATCTCTAACTCGACATCCTCATGTTCCTCATTACTGCCTGCCTCAAGGCAAGGCAGTACTGATCCATATCTCCTCCTCATGTTCCCCATAGTTACACACAGGATATCTTTCAGATCTAGTATACACAAGTGTAAACTTCTGAGTAGTATATAAAGGTCCAAGTCACCACCAGAGGACCTCAGTTTTGTTCTCTTGGTGTTCTCCCATTCTCACCTCATACCTGCTGTGTAGTTAAGGATTTCTACCATTGGTTTACCATTGATAGCTGATCCTGTTATCTGTCTTGCCTAGAGGTACCATTGCTTTGTGAGCTTGGTGTTTCAATACCTAGACCTATACTCAGAGCAGTTGCTGGCACAACTGCATTGCTGCCAAGCACCCATTAAGTGGTAAATATTGGGAGATTATCAATTCCAGCAGAACCATCCTCCCCTGGATTGTACAGTACATGTCAAGTTAAGCTAGGAGCTTAACAAAAGATCTAGGTTGTAAATTCCCTTGGTTGTTTAACCTTGGAACTCCTCACTACACTCAGGGAGTGTATTCCTTATCCAACATGTGATGCATCAATCTCTCCAAGTTAGCCCCTCCATCTGATGAGGAGGATAACATGTCTTCAGAATGGTCTTCAAGAAGAGTTGCAGGCATATCCAGATTTCAAGCCTGACCACCTCCCATATCTTGATCACCTGCCTTTTCCAGTGGTCTCCACTCACAGTCAGGGACTCCATTGGTAGATCCTACTCCTCTGCCACAATCAGAGGACTTTTTCCATGATCTACCCAGAACTCCACATACCTGGAGTCCCAGGCCAGTTCCCATTAGGATTGACATCCCAGAACCTTCACAATTGCCAGGAGGATCATCAAGTGGTTCAGGCTCAGACTCAGATGAAGAAGATGAAGATGATATGGGCAGAGAAAAGGCAGCTCTACCAGAGGAATTCACAGGAGACATAGGAGACACCAAACAATGGTTAATGGCAATGGAAGGCTACTTCAGCCTTGACAACAGGATGATGGAGGAATGAAAGAAGTACATTTTGCTCAACAGAATGTTGAAGGGACACAGCAAGGCATTCTCAGAAGGGTGGCTCACCAGGCTCCAGAACATTGCCATAGCTGGAGCAGACAAGACATACAACAAAATCTGGGCAGCATTCCTCACCACATTCTTCCCATATGACTCAGCCAACAATGCTCAGGCCAAGCTTGCCAATTTCAAGATGGTCAAGGGTCACTTCAATGATTACATGTCAGCATTCACTCTGCTTGCTGTGTGGTCAGAAATAAAGGATACTTGAGCCCTCACTGAGCTCTTTCTATGAGGACTGGATGACAGGATTGCTGAACAGCTGGTCCAGAACCCAGTCATGCACAAGGAAGATGCCTCAATGGAGGACATTTATTCTGCAGCTGCCCAGATCAGTGGCACATATGTGTTACAATTACTGAGTTAACCTAACATCTGTTAACCTAACCCTAGCGGTTATGGTTAAACAGTTCTGCTAACCTAATCCCTGAGGTTACCCTGATAACATCATGAACACATGTTGTGCCTGACAATATACATCAGTGCCTGACACTGCCATGACACAGCCTGGTTGCTGCTACACATCTAGTGCATGTCCTGACTACCTTCACTGATCCTCATAGCCACACCTCAAGGCTATACACATGCCCTATCTATATCTGCTATCATCACTACCTTATGGCCCAGACCTTATCTGATATCATATATCCCCATGGTTACCATGGCTATACTTAATGTCCATCCATAGCTATGCATTGCTATACTGATATATGCTGCTACCTCATGTACTATCTCTAGATCTACCATATATAGATACAAACACCAGTAGAGTATATAAACCCCCAAGTTGCCAGATGACTCCCCATCTTTATTCTCCTTGATACCTTCCCATGTAACATCCTTAGAACAGTCCTGCTATAGATGGCCTTCCTGGTCTTGTCTTTGTTCTCATTCACATTCAGTCCATTGCACAACCATCAGTTTCATGGTTGCTTCAATATGCACATATTGTGGCTATGAAAAGAGGACCCACCATTGCCTATGGTGGAGGAGGAAGAGCCCATGATTCCATGGCCATGGATGTGGACAAGATCACTTTGTCTCTTGTGGAACAAGCCAAGCAGATGGCCAAGAACCAAAGCTTCATATGTGACAAACAGGGTTGTTTGATGAAGAAGCACCCTGGCTACCACCCCAATCCCAGATACTCCCCTTGACTGATGACCCAAACCTGGGTTATCACCACTACCACCACTTCTTCCTTCCCTCCCCCTATTACAGATAAGGACAAGCTAGACCATTACCTGGCATGGGTCACTGAATGAAGTGACTGAGGCATGGTGTTTAGGATGGTCAAGACAGCATTTGATATGATGCTGGATGAGCAGGGTTTGTCATTCAAAGGCACCCATGGCACTATAGAGGAAATCCAGGAGGAAGTTGCCAAAGAATGGGACAATGAGCTTTGCCACATTGTCCATACCCAGGAAATTCCTGTGGAAATCAAGCCCCTTCCTGCAGCAGAACAGCTCCTGATTGAAACACATTTTTAGATGGGAGGAGTGTAGAGCTAATGACACTACCTCCCTTTACAATAGCTCCTGTATTTACTTCTGGATTGAGATCTAAATTTATTCATATTCTGATCTTGATCTGGAATAAATCAAGGCAAATCATCAGCATAAATGTGTTAATTAACAGTAGGGCTAGCAGCTGTTTCATCTCAAGAGAAACAGTTGCCCAAAGAAAGTTACTGGTATACAAGCTCCCCCAACCAGTAAAGGCATGGAATGTTGACAGCATCTCAAACAAGTCTGGTGCCATCTGATACAAAACAATGGTTGTATTGGATTATAAAGGGATTGGATTATAAAGGGATGAAAGAGCTGTGGGACCTCTTCATTCTCAATAGCAGCAAGGATGAGATCATCCTAGGACTCTCCTGGCTCTGGACAGTTAACCCAGAGATAGATTGGACTGATGGACAGGTAACAATTGTTCTGTCATCATATAGGTATTGAAGCAACCAGGCTATGTCATGGCAGTGTCAGGCACTGATGTATGTTGTCAGGCACAACATGTGTTCATGATGTCATCAGGGTAACCTCAGGGGTTAGGTTAGCAGAACTGTTTAACTGTAACTGCTAGGGTTAGGTTAACAGATGTTAGATTAACTTGGTAACCATAACACTATACTCTTCTTACAGTTTGACTTATAGGCAAACTGAAGAACAAACCAGGGAGGTTGTGTCATCAAGGATCAATCCATCCAGAGGATAATTCAAATCGTAAGACTCATAATTGCAGGGGTGTGAGAGATATCCAGATTAATCACTTGTGGGAATATAAGGAATCACATCTTATATCTGTGGATGTCATCATGATAGTTTAGTAACTCATTTCAGAGTGTTGCATGATTGTGATGATGATTGAAGATCATCCATCAAAACCAATAGTTTATACTCATTACGGAGGTTTCCTGTGTATATGATATGTTCATTGCCATTGGATAACATAGCCGATAGTTTAATCTTGTTTCAGAGAATCCTGAGTGTCATCAGGTACCATCATATAGTATGATCATTAGTTTAATCTCATTGTGGAGGTATCGAGCGAGCTGTGAGCCAAGAATTGGAAACCTGTGGTTGTTGAGCATGTTGTATATGCATCATTTAGCATCTATTCCTGTCTTAGAGGTTGGCTTCCAGACAACTGAAGAGGAAAAGGCAGAAAAAAAGTTACCACTTTTCCAGCATTCCAGTTGTGTCATGCACTCCAGTGCATTACCATGCCCTGTCATGCATTCCATTCCTTCCATGCAGTTATCCAGGTTATGGTTCCATCATTATAGTTCCTCCATAGCTCTTGTCACTTGTTGCTCCTCAATGTCCAAGGCCTATCATGTGTCCCCTCTTCCATATAGGTTCCACACTTGTTCTTGTCCATATATCATAGCTTCCTCATGACTCACTACTCTCATGACTCCTCTTCCTACACCCTACACCCTATCCCCTTCTTAATGCCATTCATCCTGAATGGCTAAATATTCAGAGAACTGGACTGGTTTTGTCCCAAAAACCAGGAGGATCAAGATAGTAGGAGGTGCCACAGTGGAGAGTTGAAAAAAAATTTCAGTGGAAATAGGCAACAGGTGGAGGATCTGCCTATTGTTGAGACAATTCCAAAATCAGGGAGTTGGAACCTCCATATATGTTGGAATCTTCTCATATAAGATTCAACAATGCTGGTAGTTTTAAGATGTTCTGGTTGGTCATGAAAAGTTGTCAAGTAGTTTTATAAAATTCCAGTTAATCACTTTAGAGTTGAAGGCTGTGATTGTTATCCAGAACAATCCCCTTTGTAGAGTAATTGCATCACATAGTTGGCAATACCCTTCTTATGGTAAGTGCACATACAAGTGTAAGCATGAACCAAGTAGTTTTATGTCATTCCGGACATTATATTGGCATATTCATAATGTCATAACATGTCATGAACTTCAGATTCCATAAGGAGGTCTACATGTTGAGTATCCCCTTTTTAAGGCATCAACCTGTGAGCCAAAAGAGTAGTCATGAATTAAGATAGGAGAGTTCCATTATCTCCTTCTTAAGATTGTGGTATGGGCAATAATAATTTGAAATTATCCTCTTCTTAAAGTTATTCATTGGCAAGAATAGCAAGACGTCTTGGATGAAGCATTGTGTTATAGAAGCAAGGTAGGATGTGAATATATTGGGCAAAGCTGGTAGAGGTTGAGAAAAGATCACAATATATTCTGTGGTATGTCAGGCAAGCAGGGGCATTCTATGATCTTCGGTTAATGTCATAAGTGAATCGTCACTTCTTCTTCTGAGGTTTTTACCAGGTAAGGGTAAAATTTCTGAGGGATCTAGAAGACAGCAGGCTGCTAATTTAATCTTGTTGCGGAGCTCTCATAAGCTTTTTGTTAAGCATGATAGTTTACATGTCATTTCAGACCACATAGTTTTATAATGTTTTGGTTCCATAATAGTTTACATGTTGTTTCAGACCATGGGAGCCATGTTGTCCCAAATAGCTAAATAGCTATCATGTGGGTGATTTCTGAGTCATCCCAAATAGCTAAAATTGTTCCAAATGGCTAAAATCAAATGATTGATATCCCACACTTCAGTTGGTCAAAGGGGGTTATAGAATGGCTGCATCTCTCTTGATGGAAAGGTATTGTATGCTTTCATCAACACTTCACCATGTGGGAAGGGGAGGGTTCCTATTGGCATGTTTAACCTGTCACATGACCATGTGTATGTGTCACAAGGATGGATACTTCTGAACATCCTTGGAGGTCATTACATGTTGTTCATGGTTTGAGGAGAGATAACCTGATTTCATGTATAAGGTCTATCTCAGTTTTAAGTCATAACCTTGTTGAAAGATTGTTGTTGTGAGCAGTAGTTTAAACATCGTTCTGGATGCACGTAATTTAATGTTATTCCGGACACTGGTAGTTTAATGTCTTTCTGGACAATAATAGTTTTACATCGTTTCAAATGTGTATTGTATTGTTATACCAGAATGATTATCATGAGTGTTGTAGTCCATTGTACCAGGGTTGTATGCCATTGGTTCTTGCAACACTGTGGTTGGTTGAGTATTTGCTAAACACACATACCAGGGGATGATGTCATTGGTTGGTGCAGTACTGTGGTCAGTTGAGTACTCACTAAACACACATCTCCTACCATTCATCCTGTGGTATTGTTGGAGTCGACCAACAACAGTGATGAAGGGTAGTTTGAATCTTTATTCTAATGAAGCAACCAGGCTGTGTCATGGCAGTGTCAGGCACTGATGTATGTTGTCAAGCACAACATGTGTTCATGATGTCATCAGGGTAACCTCAGGGGTTAGGTTAGCAGAACTGTTTAACCGTAACCACTAGGGTTAGGTTAACAGATGTTAGATTAACTCAGTAACCATAACAGGTATGCTGGGCAATTGAATAATCCTCTGGTAGAAGAGCAGCAGTATTTGCTCAGATTTTTAGAACACAATGAAGCAGAGCACACCAAAGATGCTCTCTATGAATGCTTCAGGACATGGATGCCAATTCAACAGGCTGTGTTCTGTAATGCACATGGAGATGTACCAGAATTTGTGGTTAGGAGGACAATGCTGTCCACCACAATAGCACAACAGGAACAGCTGAGGGTAGCAAAAATCCCTGTGGTATTTCAAGACTTTCAGGATGTGTTTCAGGGGAAAACAGGAAGAAGCCTACCACCATCATGGCTGTACAACCATGGCATAGAACTCAAGGACTCGTTCATATCCAAATGAGCCAAGGCCTACCTGCTTAACCCCCAGGAGAGGAAAGCCTGTCAAGAGTTCATTGAAGAACATCTTGCCTTGGGAAAGATTTCACCATCAAAGTCTTCCCAGGCCACCCCCTTCTTTTTTGTACAAAAGAAGGATGGGAAACTCCACCCTTGTCAAGACTACCAGTACCTTAATCAACATATGATCAAGAATGCCTATCCCCTCCCTTTAATATCCAATCTCTTGGACAAACTCAAGGAATCCACCATCTTCACCAAGTTTGATGTAAAATGGGGGTATAACAATGTGTTGATTAAACCAAAAGATCAGTGGAAGGCAGCCTTCCTCACTCCTCTTGGGTTATTTGAGCCCAATGTCATGTTCTTCAGGATATACAACTCCCCAGCTACTTTCCAGGCCTTCATGAATGATCTCTTTGGAGATTACATTGCAAAAGGGTGGTTGGTGATATATATGAATGACCTGCTCATCCACTCCTCAAACCAGGATATCCACAATAACAGGACACAAAAGGTCCTAGAATGCTTCTGCCAACACAAAATGTACCTCAAATCCAAGAAATGCGTTTTCTCAGCCCTGAAGGTCAAATATCTAGGAATGGTTGTAGGAAAGAATGATGTCCATATGAACCCAGTCAAGCTAAAGGCAATCAATGAATGGCAACACTCAGGCAACATGAACGATGTATGATTCATCCTTGGATTCTGCAACTTCTACTGCAAGTTCATCCCCTCCTTCTCCAACATCACTCACCCTTTTCTAGACCTTATGAAGAAGGCCTCTGCTTGGACCTGGGGGGACACCCAAGAAGCCATGTTCCAGAATCTCAAGACTGCCTTCACAAAGAGGTCTGTTCTTGTCTTTCTGGACACCACACAACATTTCACCTTGATGACCAATGCTTCTTTCACTGCCTTTGGGATGGTACTTATGCAGGAAAACCACAACAGAGATATGCAACCAATTGGCTATCTCTCACAGACTTTCTCTCCAGCCAAAAAAAAACTATGATATTTTTGACAAGGAACTCCTAGCTGTCATACAAGGGTTGGAGGAATGGCAACAGTATTGAATTGGGTTGCCCCATCCCATGATCATCCAGACAGATCACAAAAACCTCATCTTCTTCAAAGAACCTTGCAAAATCTCCCAAAGACAAGCTTGGTGGTTATTGTTTCTCCAGGACTTTGACCTCCATTGGATCACCATTTCTGGTACAAAGACGGCCCCAGCCAATGTACTATCCCATCAGAACTGTGTGGATACCTCCAATGACAATGCAGATGTTCAGATCCTTCCCAATAAAGCTTTTCAAGACTTTGTCTCTCATTTCATCTCAGCTGCTCTAGAATTCAAGATCAGGACTTCTACCAAGGACAACCTCCTACTCCTTGATGCCCTTCAAGCCATGGAGGGGGAATACAATGCAACCTTCTGACCCTTCCTTTGGACCAAGCCTGAAGATTGGTCCTATCTGGATGAGAAACTCTACTTCAAAGGCCATATATATGTTCCTGGCCCCCTTTGGCAGGAATTGGTTGCCTTCATCCATGACTCCCCAGATGGCAGCCATAGTGGTCACATTCATACCACAGCCAAAGTTTCTCAGGATTATTGATGGCTGGGACTTGCTATGTTTGTCCAGAAATTTGTTGCTGGCTGTGCCACCTGCCAGTCCAACAAAGTCCTCACCCACCCCACCACTCCACCTCTTATTCCTCTTGCCTTTAAAGGCACTCAGCCCTTCCAACAGCTCTCTGTGGATTTAATCACCAATCTTCCTGAAGTTGATGGTTTAGATTCTGTCATGGTCATGGTCAACCATGATCTTAGTAAGGGGGTAATTCTCACCCCTTGCTTGAAAACTGTGGATGCCACCAGTACTGCACATTTCTTTTTCAAAACTGTCTTCAAACATTTTGGCTTCCACAAGAAGTTACTCTCAGATCATGGCCCTCAATTCACATCTGCTTTCACAAGAGAGCTTGCCCAGCTTTTGGACTATGACATAACCCTCTCCACAGCCTATCACCCACAAACTGATGGAGAAACTGAGCAATACAATCAGGAACTGGAAACATACCTTCATATATTCTGTGATGGAAACCCCCACAAATGGCTTTCCCTCCTTCCTATGGCAGAATTTGCTCACAATTCCACCAAACACTCAGTAACTGGCAAGACCCCATTCTTCCTAATGTTGGAATACAAACCATGTTCCTACCTCCTCTTGGGCCAAACCTTCCTCCCTGCTTTGAAACAATGACTTTCCAACCTCCACAATGCTTGTAAAGAGGCAGAGGCAGCTCATAAACTCACCCAATTGCAAATGAAGGAATAACACTCTCACAAATACAAATCCTGGAAAATAGGGGACAAAGTCTGGCTAGAAACAAAGAATCTTAAGCTACAGGTACCTAATCAGAAACTCTCTCAAAAATAAACTGGCCTCTTTGAAGTCACCCAAGTGATCTCCTTCATTGCCTTCTGACTAAAGCTTCCACCTGCTTGGAAGATTCACAACATTTTCCACACCTTCCTACTCTCCCTGTACTGGGGACTATAGAACACAGACCCAATTTCTCCAAACCTCCCCCAGAATGGATAGGATCAGAAGAGGAATTTGAAGTTTCCAGAATCATGAACCATTGCAGAACCAATAACTAGCAACAATATCTTGTGCACTGGAAAGAGTATACAGCTGCTGAATGGACTTGGGAACCTTCCAGCAACCTTAAAAATGCCAAGGCTCTCCTAAAGGAGTATAAAAAGAGGATCAACCATGCTCCCTCAATCCCTCCTCATACTCCTAGAATGAGTAAACCAAGCACTCATCCAAGTGTGTCTCCAAGTCCAATATCCCAACCTTGATATCCCAAAGCATGCTGCAGAACATTCCTTCTTCTGCAAGATTGACTACTGCCCCTATCATCATGAGTGGTAGATGCCGCTCTCCCATAGAACCCTCATCCCCATCTTCATCCACCTTGGCAGGCTCCCTCCCAAGGCCCATCAAATCCTTTATGTGTCCCTGTTGGACAATGACCAGATTGTTGCCACCCTTTTCTCCTACCTCTTTGTCTACACTGATGACACTGTATCCAAGCTCATTGACCTCTACAGAACCTATTCAGATCTTCGATCCTTTCTCACTGGGACCATCTGGCACACACCAAGTCTCCATTTGGAGGAGAGGATCCAAGAAGCCCTCCTCTTGATTAGGGAATATCTCCTCAATGTTCTCTTCCTTGAAAGCTTTGACCTCTGTATCTCCCTTCTCCCCATTGCTGACCTCTTCCACCACCTTAATCCTGTCCTCTGGGTGCTCCCAAAAGAAGAATGTTTGCTTTTTTTCAGCAATAACTTTCTTAAAGAACTTTCAACCCCCTCCATCCATGAATGCAGAAATGCAAAGAGAGTCACTATTGCCCATCAGGTTCTCCTCAGAAGCTCAGGCTCTGATGGAGTTGATAGAGGCCCTGCAATGTCACTTAGGGAGGATCCTAGAGAGATCTCCTCAGGATCCAGTACTGTTGTCCAGCCAGGTATCTCTTGTGGATCTCCCACTCCCACCAATGCCAGCCCTGGCCCCTTCCACCTTGCAAATGCCCTTACCCCCACTCCCAAGATTCCCACCCAACCAATCATTCCAAAACCTCCCACCCCTGTCAGCTGGAAGCTCCATAGGCACGCCACCATCCTATTCTCAACTGGACTAACTACCTTCCCCACTATTGCCATTTCCAACCCACTGGCCCCAGCTCCAACAGGAGACCCTTCAACTCCCACCATTCCTGTTCCACCCACCAATCTCTCCCCTGGCACCAGTCATCCAACTGCAGTGGATGATCCTGCCAATCCTGTTGGCTCTTTCATTTGCAGCACTCCCCCCACTGTTCATTGCTTTGAATGCCAAAGTACAGCCCATGTCCATGTCAACTGCCCTAGATACCATTGCCCCCTCTGTCACCTGGCTGTTCCTGAACATTCTCAATACAAATGTCCCCACCAGCATTGTTCCCTCTGTGGATAGCTGGGACACTCCTGGGCCATCTGCATCTCCAACAACCTCTTCTTTGACACAGTTTGGGACCTTACCAGTCATTGCAACAATGGGAATTCAAGGGTCTGAGATGGAACTTCAGACATACATGGGAGGTAATGTTATGGGTATAGAGGAATACCCAACTTTTTCCTATCCCTCTCTCATTTCTCCCTGTCTATGGAACAACCTGTTTCTCAACTCAACCCCTTCCCCTCTTGTTCCAACTACAGAAACCCAGTTCTAGAGATATACCTGGGATTTCCCATTATGCCATGTGCAGTACTACAGATCCTTTTCACCTTCTAACCTGTGTTCTCTTTATGCACAGGTCATATTTCAATTACCACCAACTATAGTCTCTGAGACCTAGTACTGCTGACTATTCCCTCCAGTCTCTTATTTATCTCTTTACATTAGTTCCCAATTTAGACACAAGAAGCCTGCCCTAGAGTAGTAGAGTTACTGTGACCTCAAAAACCCTTTTTATGCTAACCCTCACAGCAGTGTGTGAAGTGCACTGCCAAACACTGTGGGAATTTCACTTAGCTTTAGTGGAGTTATAAATAGTACATACCCTTGGCTACCATAATGCTCCCTAGGTCATGTGATTTGGATCACAGGGTAGGAAGATATATTTCATTTAAAACAGTAATACCATGGAAAGATTTTTGAGCTTTTGGATAACAGAGGATATTTGAATATTATTAGTACTTGGTATAGCCTTCTTTTGCTTTAAGAACTGCCTGAACCCTTCTAGGCATACTTTCAATCAACTTCTGACACTCCTCAACTGGTATCCCATCCCATTCCACTTGAACCCTTTCCCACAATTTATGAATTCCACTAGGGGGGTTTTCATGCTGTGCAAGCCTTCTTTTGAGACAGCCCAAGAGATGTTCAATAGGGTTTAGGTCAGAGGACTGTGCAAGCCACCCCATAGTAGTGAATTCTTGCTCCTCCAGCCAATTCTTGACCAGCCTGCAGGTATGCTTGGAGTCATTGTTCTGCTAAAAGATGATGTCAGGAGGATTAAGACCATGATACTCTAGGATTTGTTGGAGTTCATTCTTCAAAATTTAAAGGTAAAGGTCTCCATCCATTCTACCATCAATTTTAGTAGCAAAACCAACTCCCTCCCAAGTCATACAGCCCCATATCATAAGAGAACCTCCTCCAACCTTCAGGGTTCCCTATACCAGCCTATCACTAAGGCTCTCACCTGCCCTTTTCCATGCCCTTTTGTGTCCATCTGACTCTAGGTGATTGATTTTGATCTCATCAGACCATACTACCTTCTTCCAATCCTCTA